>NW_004624813.1:8848159-8860429 GCF_000247695.1 Heterocephalus glaber | reverse complement strand
AAAGATTAAAGAAAAATATATGATTTCCAGATGAATACAAATAACTCAAAATTAAAACAAGAACAAAACTACAAAACTAAAAGTGACTAATTACCAAAGAAGAAACTGGAAAGGTGACTAATTATTTTAAATAATAAAGCAATAATACAGCCAAAATCCTTTAAATCTCAATTTTTCCCTAGTTTTAGCAGAAAAATAATTGCAATGTTATTTAAATCATTCCATACCAAATAGAAAGGTGGAAATATTTCCTAATTCATTTCATGAAGCCAGTATAACTTTATTATCAACATGTAATTTAAAACAGACTATAAAACTATAAACCTAATTATTTCTGTACCTATAGCTACATAAAAAAATTCATTCCAATACATAGTGGCATAAAACAGCAATTTGTTCACAGTACTCATTATTGAACCCAGATCCTTTGCACTAAGCTACAGCCTCAGCCCTTTTTGAATTTTTCATATTGAGATAGGGTCTCACTAAGTCACTAATTTGCCCAGGCTGGGCTTGAACTTGTGATCCTCCTGCTGTAGTCCCCCAGAATGCTGGATTATAGGCTTGCACAACTGTGCCCCAAAACAATTTTTTCTCAGAAGTCTGTTACTTGGACAAGGTCTCGGGAGGGACAGTTTATCCCCACTGCCCTCAGCATCAGCTGGCATGGTTCAAAGGCTGGGGAATAAAATCATATGAAAGATAACACTTTTGACGGTGACCCCTGACCACATCTCATACCTCTTCACACAACTACCACATGCAAACTATGCTAATTCCTTCCCTCAAGACCCACAACATCAGACTGAGGCTTGAGGTCTATGCATGGATGAACTTCTTAGGTAGGAGACACATGAGAAGTGCCTGACTCTCCCACTTTTTGCGACAGCCAGAGGGTGCCATGATTTGGCCAACAGTTGTTGCCCCTTCCCTTGCTTCCCTTCCCTCCCCCAGGGTCCCAAGGAAGGACTAGAATAGGTTGCCTAAGTGTCCTCCCATCACCCCTACTCTCTGGGATGCTCTGACAGGAGGTGTGGTTTGGCTGTCAACAGGGAGGCCCCTCCCCTGCTCTTGAGGCTCCTTTCTGAAGAAGCAACCAGGAAACCATCTCTAATGTGGCAAAGATTGGGGAGGGATCCAGGACCATTGTTAACATCCCCAACATCATCAAACCCTAGTAAGCTGTGAATAACACAGCTAACCCTCTTAAAGATTTCCCAATTTTAGCTCTGGCATTCTCACAGTGACACAACAGCTGTCAAATAGTCACATCTCGGGGGCCGGGGATTTAGCTCAGTGGTTCTGCGGCCTGCGTCGCAAGCACAAGGTCCCGAGTTCAATCCCCGGTACCAAAAAAAAAAAAAAAGTCACATCTCTGGATGTTCCACTAAACTGTCTGCCATAACAGCTATGGCTATCCTAAATGGTCCATACCCACTCCGAGAGGTATCTACCCTTACCACGGTGGGCCTGAATTTGAACTATGTAGTAAAATTGAATTTGGACCAATTAGAAGGCTCATACAGAAGGCTTGAATTTGGACAAATTTGGCATGCTCTAATTCAGTCCAATTGGTAGGCTCAAATTTGGACCAATCACAGTAACATTTCTCTCATATTTCTCAGTTTGATCCAGGAGGGCTCCCACTTGTGCACTGATATCCCTGTGCTGCAGCACAGAACATGTTCATATAAAGCTTCACTTCCATGGGCTTGTAAATCTACTTGTGTTTTATTTCTTGAGAAATATGGGCTTAGAAGGTGTCTTAGCTACTTTTCTTATTGCTAAGACAAAATACCCAACACCCAAAATTAAAGGAGGAAAGGTTTCTTTTAGCTCACAGTTTGTAGAGGTTTCAGTCCATAGTCACCTGGCTCAAGGCAGGGTAGAATGGCAGAGGGGCATCACAGAGGAGTAAAAGGTCATGGAAGAGCAGGCAAGAAGCAGTGAAACAGCAAGCAGCAGCAACAACAGAAGCAAAAGAAGCAGCAGCAAAGCAAGCTTCCCTTTCCTTTCTATCCCATCCATACTACAAAACTCTTGGATGGTGCCACCCACACCCAGGGTAGGCCTTCTCACTATCCACACCTAGAACTATGCTAATTCCAATTAGTGAACTAATTTAGTAACACACACCCTTAATCCCCTTAATCCCAGTATCACATACCCTAGATCCAACCAGCTCAGAAAAGCCCCATCTATGAGTAACATGAGGATTTGGGCAGATATCTAGATGCAAACCATAACAGAAGGTACTGTAAATCTACTTGACATTCTTATTCTGTATGGTGCAGTCAGAGCAGCCATAGCTATAAACCTTTGGGGGTGTTATCCTTGATGAGCTCCAGAGGCCAGCAGCCAATGAAGATCATTAACAGAAAGCAGCAACTGGCAGAGCTGACCAATGACCTCCAGCAGTAACTGGTGTCAACCAGCAGCAGCTGCAGCAGCAGAAACCAGCAACCAGCAGTGTTACTCCCAAAGCATCCAGTACTAACTGATGTGGATCGGTGATACCAAGGCCAAGAGTTACAGGACTAAAAGATAAAGACCCTTGGCACTCAAAGCCCAGAGCCACCAGCAGAACTGCACTTTGCATGAAATCAATTCATGACTTCTATCTGAATTGAGAAAAGAATTGTCAACTGATGATGACAAGGACAGTTCCTCGAGTGCAGCCCATTATGTACAGTTTCTCTTAATCTGATTAGTTATAACCTCAAATAAATTATCTATCTCTATAAACAAACCAAATATATATATATATAAATATATATATATATATAAATATATATATGCTAAATACAAGGAAACTGCTATAAACATTCCTATTCAAAAAAGGTAAAACGGGCTGGGGATTTAGCTCAGTGGTTTCGCTGCCTGCCTTGCAAGCACAAGGACATGAGTTCAATCCCTGGTACCAAAAAAAAAAAAAAAGGTAAAAGTAGAATCACAGAAGTTGTTGGTCCCCTAAAACTTTGAAATCTACCTGGGCACATAGTTTTGCTTCCTTAATTAGGGCTCAGTTGTATTGTTTAGGAATAATTCACTATGGTTCATGAGTTTCCACTCTGGGATGTTGGTTGTTGCATCCTCCAATTCTTTCTTCACAAAAAGTAGTCATGTGCTTAGCATGCTTCCTGTATGTAGCAGTTTAAGGTTCAAAGGCCTCTTTTCATTTTGTAATGTCTATGTGCCTTTCTATCCAAGGTGATATAATTTTGTTTTTGCTTTGTTTTGTTTTCTGTTTTGGGGGTTTTTTTTGTGGTACTAGGGATTGAACTCAGGACCTTGCACTTGTGAGGTAGGCACATTGCCACTGAGCTAAATCCCTGAACCAGTCTTTTTAAAAACTATATAAACCAGGCCTGGTGGCAAACACCTGTAGTCCCAGCTACTCGGGAGGCTAAAGCAGGCAGATCACTTGAGCCCACAAGTTCAAGACCAGCCTGGGCAACACAATAAAATTCCATCTCAACAAGAACAATAAAACTGTATGGATCAAGAGAATGAGAAGAAGTGCCACAGACTAGGAGAAAATATTTGCAAAAGATACATCTGATAAAGCACTGTTACCTAAAATATACAACACATTCTTAAAACTCAACAATAAGAAAATGAACACCACTTCTCAATTCAAAAGTAGGCAAATGATCTGAATAGACATTTCACAAAGGAAGATTCACAAATGCCAAGTAAGCATATGAAAAGATGTTTCACATCATATATCATTTGAGAACTGCAAATTAAAACAGCAATGAAAATCCAAAATATTAAAGACACTCTGGCAGTTTCTTGTAAAACTAAACAAACTCTTATCATACAATCCAACAATCACTCTCCTTAATATCTACTCAAATGAGAAGAAAACATATCTACACAAAAGCCCACAGATAGATATTTATAACAGCTTTATTCATAATTGCCAAAACTTGAAAATAACCAAAACATCCTTCAAGAGGGGAATGGGTAATGCTTAAGCTTTTGTAAATTCAGACAACAGGTTATTATTTGGTGCTAAACAGAAATGAACTATCAAGTCGTGAAAAGACACGGAGGAAAGTTAAATGCATCTTACTAATTGAAAGCCAACCTGAAAAGATCATACACTGTATAATTTCAACTATTCTAAAAACTGTAAAACTATGGAGACAGTAAAAAGATTTTGTGGTTACCAAGGACTTAGGGGAAAGAAGGATGAACAGGGAGAGCCCACACTATTAGACAAAAGCCACACCTACAACATTTTTCAAGGTAAGTCCTTGAGCAGCCTGTAAGGGTGCTGAGGAACAATGCTCTAAAATTCCTAGAGGAACTTCTGCTTAATGAAAAGGACCTACTGTATAAGATACGGCATCCCCTTAGATCTAAAAAGGGACTATTGTCCTGGTAAAGCATGACATTAAGTTTCCTGAGGACTTAAACAAGAGACTTACAACCACTCTGTTAGCTTCCTAGTAAACAATGTTTTCCTGACAATACCCTAGATTTTATACCCTTCCATAATCCTTTTCTTAATTTTACAACTGTCTACCATATGGAGAAACTGGAAAAGAAAAGTTTTATTTTCAAACTCAACAAGTTCTGGCTCCTTTATATTTAACAATTCTTTCTTTAGTTTATATCTCTCCTAGCCTATTTCAGTATAAGCACCAAGAAGCCAGACAACACCTTTAGCTTTCTCCCTGGAAATATTCTTAACGTGCAATTCATTATAAGCATTTCTACTTTCTACATTATCATGGAAATGTCACAAAACCTTCTGTTTTCACCAAACAAGTACCGGCTCTTCTCTAGTTCTGAATGATATTTCCCGTTTCTATTAACTTCTCTTTGAGCCTCGAGGGCCATCAGCCTCCCACAGTCTCATCAAGATCCTCTCACCTCTTGCCCCCTTTCCAGTCCTGTCCAGTCCATCATCATCACTGCCATGTTTTCAGATTTCTGTTACACAATGTCTCACTTCCAGATATCAAAATCTATTTTAGTTTCCATGTCTGCATAATGAACTCTCCCAAAATTTAGTGGATTAATAATAATTCTTTTGGTTAAGAATCTGCAGTTTGGAAAGGACCTGGTGAAGATGCCTCAGTACTGTATCCTCCAGTATCAGCTGGGGCAGCTCTAAGGCTGAAGACTGCCGTGTGTTTTGTGGTTGATCCTGGCTCTTAGCTGCAGCCTTAACTGGTGTAGTAGGCCACAACACCTGCACTGTCCTCTTCATGTGGTATGAGCTTCCTCACAACATCCTACGAGCCTTGGAAGATCTACAATAGAACTTCTTCAGCATTCAACTCACTGAGACACCCAACATGAATTCAAATTCAAGGGAAGGGAAATCGATTCTAATTTGTAATGCAGCAAGTAGCAAAATACTAGAAGATCATGACGGGCCAAAAATACTGGGTGCCTATTCAAAGAAATACAGTCTATCAAAGAAATAAAAATGCAGCCTCCCTGCGTGTTGGGTTTACAGGAGTATACTACCATGCCTAGCAAGATGGCTATCTTGATTTTAAAATTAGAAAGAAATGGAATTTTAAAACATAAAGGCATACTCAATTTTTACTAATAGAAAATTTTATTGTCTAGATGAAGAAACTTCATTGAGAGAACAATTTGATATTTTATACTCATTTCAAAAGAGAGTTGATCACAAGAACTGTTCTCCCCAGTGTTTAGAAATTAGAGAAGTTTTTGATGTCCATATTTTCTGAGTTCATATTACTTGTATGATATACTTGGAAAGAGTACCTTCATACAGCTGAGAATTTCTGGAGGCAAGGGCAGAATCTAGCTTTTAAAGACAACAATCTTTTGCATACCAAATAGCTAGGATCCTAAGTGTCTATAAAAACAGAGCAGATATGAAGTCCCTGAAAGAAGTATCAAAAGAACATATGGAGATAAATGGGGCATACAATCTGTTCCTTATTAAAGTAATCACCAATTTCTAGAGCTGATTAAATATGGAAGAAGGGTAGAAGAACTCCCCATTCTGTTTAATATTAAGGTTTTATTTTTTAAAAACTGTAATTGATATTTTTACATTAAAAATCTCAAATTATCCTTGAAATTGTTCACTACTATTTGTTTTACATTAACATAGTATAACATTTTATAAGTAAAATTTTATTTTTAAATAAAAATTTTAAAATTTTATCCACACCATAATCAAGTCAATAATATTCACTGCATTTTAAAGAAAATAAATTTCTTGTTTGGAGAAATGACTGAACTTCTCAAAATACATATTTTAGGTTTGTTCTACCACCTAAATCAGGTACTCTTTTTATTTTTTATGTAAATTTTTTATTTTTATTAGTACATGTTTGCAGTACAGAATGATTACATTCATCATGGGGAGTTGGTACCTGTACATAATATATCCTAATTCTGTTTACATCTCTTCAGATATTCTTTGAGTCACACAAAGTTGGTAGTATTGTTATAGTTGATTACATAATACAGTTAATGTAAAAATGAGGGTAAAAGTATTACTTTGCCTACAAATATTTTCTCATTACAGTTTCTTATTTCCATTTGGAAGCCATCCCAAATTTAGTGTTATAAAGCAACTATGACTGCTTTCACTATGCTTGCAGATTCTGTGAGTCAGGCATTCAGAAAAGAGGCCAACAGGATGGCTTGTCTTTGTTCCACAGTGCCTGGGACTTGGTGGGAAGACTTGAAAGCTAAAGGTGACCAAGCAGCTGAGAGATGAAGTCACCTAAAAGTTCACTCACTGACATTTCTGTTGATCTGTGTTGGCTGTCAGCGGGGCCTGCAGGTGGGACTGTCAGCTGTAACTCTTACACACAGCCTTTCCACAAGCTGCTTGGACCTCCTTATATCATGGTGTTGGGGTTCCATGAGCAAAGCACCCTAAAACAAGAGCTACATCACCTTGTCTGACTTAGTCTTGGAAATCACATAGTATTACTTCTGCCATAGTCATTCTCCCACCCAAAGACAAAGGGAGGGAAAAATGACCGTACCACTTAATACCACAGATTCAAAGTCATATAGTAAGAAAACCAGATGAGATAGGAGTTACTGTACTATTATGTTCATTTTTGGAAAACACAATACAATATACTTATTAACTAAAGCCAGTAACTACAGGGTGACTACTTACCTGAAATGCTTGAGAACAGAAGTATTTCAGATTTTTGGAGGGTTTTTTGGTTGTTTTTTGTTTTTGTTTTTGTTTTGGATTCTAGAACATTTTACTGGTTGAGAATCCTTGATCCAAAATTCTAAAGTCTGAAACTTTAGTTGCAGCATTTTTCATATCAGATATTTTATTCAAGATGATAAATCTGTAATATGCTAAGTACATAGTATCTTGTAAGATGACTTGCATTCATACTAAATGAGTAATACTTGATTAGAAAACAATTAAAAGTAATGATCCATAAAAAGCAATAAAGGCAAACTCAGCTGATCATATTATTATTACCTACTGAAAATGGCTATCTTGGTGATAGCCATTCTTTTTTAACATGTTAAGTAAAATTCAGCCACTATTTCTAGTAAAAGCTAAGAAATACAGGCCTACAAGGAAACTATACAAACACAATAGTCTATTCACCAAAGCATACAACAAATATCTTACTGAACAATGAAACACTAAACCATTTCAATGAAGTTATAAATCAAATAAGAGCCTGCTTTTGCCACTATTCATCAAGATAAGCTCCATAAATCAGGAACTGTGCGCGTTTGTTTGTTGGTTTGTTGTTTGTTATTGAATCCTTTGCACCAGATAAAGTGCTGACACAGAGGACATGCAGAAGGTTCTCAATAAATTTTTCTGGAATTTAATAAGTTTCTGTGGAATCTATTGTTTTCAAGATATAACAGTTTGACCAAGAAAATGAAGTAATTCATTTAAATATTTAAAAAGAAGTTGCTGGTGATATGCTTATATATTAAAAATCTTATTCAAGGGCCAGGGATTTAGCTCAGTGGTTCCAGCGCCTGCCTTGCAAACCCAAGGTCCTGAGTTCGATCCCCGGTACCAAAAAAAAAATCTTATTCAGTAAAAGAATATGGGACAGTGACTCCACTAAATTTATATTTAGAAAAATCAAAAATTTTTCTTTACACTTGCAACCAGTATCTAGAAGATGAAAAAGTGAAAATTGTTCCACTACAAAAATTATACAACAAAAATTATAACAACCATAGTAATAAACTTAAGGAAAACACAAAACCTGTATGAAGAAAACTACAAAATCTAACTGAAGGACCCAAACTAAAAACTAAACACTGCAAAGACATAAACTCTAAATCCTCTCAAAACTAATATCAATTGAGTGTGGTATTCTGTTTAATAAAATTATTCTAAAATTTTTTAAAATATTTTCTTTTTTGGTTTCTTTTTATTAGTATATGTTTATCATACATAATAATTACATTTATCTTGGGAAACTGCTACATATACATATCTCACTTAATCATCTTTACTTTCCCTTCCCCTCCCTGACTTTCATCTCCTCTCATTCCCAGATTCCCTTCCCATCTCCACAAAGTCTACCTTCCTGTCTCTTATCATCTATCTTTTACTTTGCACTTTAAATTATTTATATTTTGTGTTTCTCATATAAGTGAAATTATGTGCTATTTAACCTTCTGTGTCTAATTTACTTCACTTAGCATTATTATCTCAGGGTGAATCAATTTTCCTACAAACAACTTGAATTCATTCTTCTTCGTGGGTAAGTAGTACTCCATTGTGTATATAAGCCACATTTTCTTCATCCATTCATTTGCTGATGTGCTTATAAGCCATTTCCAAGATTCAGCTATTATGAATTGTGCTGCTATAAACATGAGTAAGCATGTGAAGAGGTTTACCTGGATCAGACAGAATTTCTATTTTTAGTCTTTTGAGGAATCTACAGCGATTTCTATAATGGTTTTACTAGTTTACATTCTCACCAACAATGTAGAAGGGCTCCTTTTTCTCCACAACCTTGACAGTATTTATTGTTTTTTGATTTCTTGATGATAACCATTTTCTTCTGAAGTCAGATGGAATTTTAGTGATGTTTTGATTTGCATTTCTTTAATGGCCAAAGATGCTGAACAATTTTTCATGTTATGTATTGAGCATTGATACTTCTTTTGAGAAACATCTGTTCATTTCAATTGAAAGGAGTCTATTTTTTTTTTTTTTTAGTTCTTTGTATATTCTAGATATTGGTCCTTTGAAGAGTGGTTGGCAAAATTTTTTTCTCTATGTTGTCTCTTCACTTTGTTGGTTGTTTACTTTGCTCTACAGAAGCTTTTTAAATTTGATATAATCACATTTGTTGATGTTTGTTTGGTGTTATTTCTTGTGCAACTGGGATCCTGTTCAGAAAGTCTTTGCCTATGTTCCTATATTCAAGAATTTTATTTATTCAAGTTTCCAGCAGATTCATTGTTTTCTGGTTTGATATTGAGGTTTTTGATCCAGATGGATTTCATTTTAGTACTGGATGAGAGATATGGGTCTACATTCATTCTTCTGCATTTGGATAACCAGTTTCATAGGCACCAGTTATTAAAAGGCTATCTTTTCTCCAGGGTGTGCTTTTGACACTTTTGTCAAAGATCTGATCACTTACTGTGCCTGGGGTTAGTTCTGCATCCTCAGTTCTGTTCCACTGATGTGCATGTCTGTTTTGTGCCTGCCCCATGCTGTTTTTACTTCTATGTTTGAAATATAACTTCAAATCTGCAATTGTGTTGCCTCCTGCTTTGCTCTTGTTGCTCAGGGTTGCTTTGGTTCTTCTGAGTCTCTTCTACTTCCATATAAATTTTAGGATTTTTTTTAAGTTCTGTGAAGAATGTTGTAGGTATTTTCCTTATATTTGCATTTAATCTATGTACCATTTTTGGTAATATGGCCATTTTGACAATATTGGTTTCTGCTATCCAGGAACAGGGGATATCTTTCTATTTTCTAATATCCTCTTCAATGTCTTTTTTCAGAGTGCTGTAATAATCATTATAGAAGTCTTTCACTTCCTATGCTAGGTTAATTCTTAGCTATTTAACTTTTTCTGAAGCCACCATAAGTGGGATTGTTTTGAATTCATTCTCAGGAAATTCATCATTGGTGTGCTAGAATGCTACTGATTTTTGTGTGGTAATTTTGTATCCTGGTACTTTGTTTGAGGTAGTAGAAAAACAAGAACAATCCAAACCAAAAAGTTGTAGAAAGCAAGAAATTATGAAGATCAAAGCATAAATTGATGAAATTTAAATTTAAAAATTTACAGGGCTGGAGTTTTAGCTCAGTGGTTCCGCTGCCTGCCTTGGAAGTGCAAGAACCTGAGTTCAATCCCGGGTACCAAAAGAAAAAAAATTTTTTTAATTTACAAAAAAATCAATGAATCAAAGAATTGGGTCTTCAAACAGATGAACAAAATTGAAAAAAATCCTATCCACCTTACAAAAGAAGGAAAGATAAACCCTATGAATGCAATTAAAAATGAAAAAGGGAGGAGCCTTCCAGGCCGCTGAACCTCTGCCCACAGCACTGAAGAGAAGAGCCTCCTTCAGCACTGAAGAGGAGCCTTCTGGACCACCTTGCCACCACCTGAAGCACTGAGGAGCACAGCCGCCTCCTACATAGAGGAGAAACCTTCTGGGCCACTGTACCACTGCCCATAGCAAGAAAGAGCAGAGCTGACCCCAGCATCAAGGAAGAGGCTTCCCAGCCTCCTCACCACCATCCCCAGGGCCTAAGAGCACATCCACCCACAGCCCAGAACAGGAGCCTTCCAGACCACTGCACCATCGCCCACAGTGCCAAGGAGCAGAGACTCCACCACAGCCAAGGAGAAGCCTTTACTGTACCACTGCCCCCAGCACCAAGGAGGTGAGCCACATGGGAACCAGGAGCAGAGACACCCCTTCCCCCCCACTTGAAATGAGAAGACACGTAAATGAGTCTCAAAACCAGACTTCAGAGCACCTAAAGCAAAACCAAAGGAAATGAGATGGAACAATCTCATACTCAACCACCTGGACTCCCTGAACTGGCAAGGAAAGAGGATCTGGAAAAAAATGAAATCAAAAATAATTTCTCAGATAACAGCAGAGATTGTGCCCATAATGCAAGACATAATTAATAAATCTAGACAGAACACAGATAAAAAAAATAGAGGAGCTGAGGAACATGATGGAATCCCAAACTAGGAAACAAACGGAATCAATAAAACAGATACAAACAGATTTCCCAAGGAGATTAAAAATTTCATTGAAAGTTTACACAGCAGAATGAGCCAATGTGAGGACAGAATCTCAGATATAGAAGATATGATTGCAATTAGTGACCAGGAAAAGAAAAATTACTTTAAAATAGTAAGGGATAACAAGAAATCAATCCAGCAGCTGCTAGACAATGCAAAGAAGAGTAACATAAGACTACTCAGAGTCAATGAAAAAACAGGAGAGAGGGCAGATAACATAAACTGTTCACAGAAGTGATGGCAGAAAACTTCGCAAGCAGGGCAAAAGAACTTGACATACAAATAAGTGAGGCATATAGGGCTCCAACTAGCCGTGATCAAAAAAAAATTTACACATAGGCATATAATAGTTAAGATTGAAGAAACCCAACAGAAGAAAAAAATTCTACAAGCAGTTAGAGAAAAGAAACAAATTATATACATAGGAAAGCCCATCAGAATCACAGCAGACTTCTCAATGCAAACCCTCAAGGCAAGAAGAGCTGGGAGTGATGTATTTCAAGCCCCAAAGGAAAACAGCCACCAACCCAGAATCATGTACCCTGAAAACTATCTTTCAAAATTGATGGAGAAGGGCCGGGGATTTAGGACAGTGGTTTTGCTGCCTGCTGTGCAAGTGCAAGGACCTAAGTTCGATCCCTGGTACCAAAAAAATAAAAAATAATAATTTTTTAAAAAATTGATGGAGAAATAAGATACTATCATGTCAAAGGGCACCTTAGGAACTCATGAATACCAAACCAACATTCCAAAAAATTTTAGACAATATCCTAGGAAAAGACAATGAGGATCACAAACCCACGAAGCCTACCAGAATGAATCCATTGGTCCCATCAAAAAATGAAAGGCAAAGGGGAGAATCCAACAAAAACAAAAAGTCATGACAATAATAAGTCAACATGTATAAATTATAACCATCAATGTTAATGGTTTCAATTCACCAATCAAAAGAAATAGACTGGCAGAATGGGTCAAGAAGCAAGATCCAACAATATGCTGCATACAAGAAACACAAGTAATT
>NW_004624813.1:8745253-8837246 GCF_000247695.1 Heterocephalus glaber | reverse complement strand
TAGAACATGTTTAAGTAAGTGTAAAGGAATTGAAGTTATCCCCTGTATATTATCAGACCATAGTGTGATGAAATTGGAGATCCATAACAAAAGAAACTCAAAAAAATTCATAAACATGTGGAAATTGAAACTGAAATTCATAAAAGTTAGATCATTGAGCACTAAGCAAATCTAGTTTTTTCAGACAGCTTCTCTAATGACCATTCTACCCCAGGTGTTCTTAATTACTACTGTGCATCAGAAGTACCTGTGGAGCTTAATCCACACACCCATGTTCCACCCCATAAATTCTGAGGCATTCAATTTGAATGAAAATCTAGCTTGGTTATTTCCTACACACTTCACATAGGATTCATCCATAACGCCAAGTAAGAACTATTTCATTATACAGTTCCCTCCCTCATATATCATTGCCTTGCTTAAAAATATTTGATGGCTTTCAGTTTTACTCAAACTAAAACTCAAAATGCTGGTAGGCATTTGAAACCCTTTAAACAATTGTTTCCATGTTACCTTTCCAGTCACTCCACAAAGACACAGCTGTACTGTTCTGCCTTTCCCAAATTGTGCCTCCTTCTTCCTTGTTCCCCTGCTTCTGCTTGTGTGGCTCTTCCCTCCAGAAGAAAGCTCTTTCTTCTCCTGCACTACCGCCTAGAGGGACACATTCCTCCAGCCTTTGAAGACCTGCTCAAAAACCACCCCATCCATGAAGTCTTTGCAAAATTTCCCCATCCTTGTATAAAGTTACTTACAAGCATCTCTGTTGCCTCCACTATATTATAGGACTAATGTTGTGCTTATCTTTGTGTCTCTCTTGACAACTAGAATTTGCCTAATATAATAAATATATGTAGAATTAAATTTTTTAAGTGATTGCTCTCTTTCTTTTAAGAGTAGTATACCACTACAGCTGCCCTGTGTAGGCTGTTGGAAACTCTGATAAAAGCTCTCATTTAAAGAGTGTTGGGAGAGCAACTCAAGCTGTCTAGCTACCGGGGTCATTCAGTCATTCGCTCACTCGTTCAACAAATTCTTACCTGCCAGGCCCTGTGCTTAGCACCAAAGATAAAAGTTGACTGAAGTCCTTCATCCAAGAGTTACAACTGTTAAAAAAGGTTCCTAAGATATAAGTCAGTTCGAAGGAGAAGGGCCAAGATCTGCTATGTAAATATAGTATGATTCTCAGAGAGGTTGCTGAATAATATCTGGTAGAAAAGCCGTTACAAATAAAAACAAAAATTGTTTTATAATTTAAAAAAACACCTCATTTCAAGCCGTCAGATGGTTGGACTGGGGTTCCCTGCATGTTCTGTGTCTAACTCATACAACCCAAACTTGGAGGGAAAGTTATCTTAACTGGCTACTTAATAGGCAGAGATGGCAGCACCATGAGAATTTCAATACAATTCTTTCTCAAAAAAACTGCAGAAACTCAATGAGGCCTATAGCTAATTATAGAGATTGGATTGCTCTTTTGGGTTCCTTGTGGAAAACATAAATCTGGAATCACTCTCTCAATCCCTCCCCTCTCCTCCGCTCCCCTCCCCTCTGGTCCCACCCCTCCTCTCTTCCCTTCTCTTCTCTCTTTCTTAGATTTCTTCCATATGACAACATGAATCTCTTGTTCCAAACCACCAAAAGCCAACAGCATAACCTCTAAATTAAGTCTCAACTATTACATGTTTTCTGTTTAGAAGCAAAATTTTCATATGGCAGTGGCACTTTTTGGAATAGAATTGAGAATATCGCTTAAAAAGAGATTATTACCCTGTAAAATAAATGACCTTACAAAGCCTTCCTTTCCTGACATATAAAATCTAATCACACTTGTGTCATGTGCATGTACCAACTCCTCACGATGAATGCAATCATTATGTACTGCACACATGTACTAATAAAAAATAGAATAAAATCTAATCACACTCCCCATGCCTAAAAGAGCCATGATGACAACAGGAGAAGCTGTCAGTCCTTATAGTTCAACTGGACAAGAACCTCAGCGGAAACTTCAAGCAGAATCACTGGTTTAACAACTATGGCAGCTCAGATAAGGATTTCAGGTCGATATGTATGGAAAATGGAAGCCGAAAAAAGTATCTTCCATAAACTGACAAACTATGAACATTATGCTCACTAGACTAAACCTTCATTACCCCTGAAAACAAGCTTAATAATGATGAAACTGAAAAAGAATCTGATCAGGTGAAAGATATTTTTTAAAATTTGGATGCAGGCAGATGTAGCAGAAGTCAGTGGGTCTCTATTTGAATGCTTCAACACTGACATGACTGCTGTTTTAGCTATATTTTTCTGATTTTTGCTCCTGTAACCAACTGCCTCTCTCACTGTAACTTTGTCTAAAAACAAAACTCCAAGATACAGTCGCACTGACCAGCCAATGACTATTGCCTCTAGGTGGGCAGTACCTTCAGAGTAACTTCTCATGGGTCACTGGCCTGGCCTGTGAGCGAGCACTAAATTGAATAGTCACTAACTGTAGACAAGCTGGCAGTTACAAGGCAGGGCACAGTGACCAATGCAAGGAGCTGCTTATACATACCTGTGTCTCCGGAAAGGACTGTAGCACAGGAGGTTTTACACAGATGGAGCAGCAGCCCTCTTTAGAATTGCCACGTATTAACATACTTTCTTCTCAGCACTGGGACCTCAGTCCTAACCCAGAGGGAACAGGAAAAGTTCTCAAATTGCTGTATTAGCCTACTTTGAATTTTAATTTTTTTATTATTTTAGTAGCTCTATATAATAGCCTTTTGTGGTTTTTTGGGGGGGTTTCTTTTTGGTACTGGGGATCGATCTCAGGTCCTTGCACTTGCGCAGCAGGCAGCGAAACCACTGAGCTAAATCCCCGGCCTATAATAGCCTTTTTTAAAACATTTTTTTCTTTCCCTTCTTTCCTTTCCCCACCCCCTCTACTTCCCCTCCCCCTTTGAACCTTTGCTTCCTATTTCACATTATCTATTATACATTTTGGTCCTCATTTACACTTTCAGTTTCTCACACCAGAGAGACAATTCAGTATTTACACATGTGTGTCCTATGTATTCCACTAAATGGAAACATTTATGTGAATTCTTAATGTGCAACAGAAATCCTCCTGTTCTTTTGATGTATGCAATAGTTTTTGAAGGTGCTGCCCACCCAGAGCCAACAGCCATTTGCTATTCAGTGAGATTGTATCTTTGAGTTTTTGTGTTTTTTTAAAACAGAAGTTACAGTGACAAAGGAAATTAGTTACAGGGGATGGTGGATATAATTCCAATACCCTGGAAGGCTGAGGCAGGAGGATCACAAATTCAATCCCAGCCTGGGAAATTTAGCAAAACCCTGTCTTGAAATAAAAAATTAAAAAGGTATGGAGATGTAGTTCAGTGAAGAGGCCCTGGGTTCAATCCCCAGTACCACAAAAAACAAAAAAAAAGAAAAAGTTTACTTATCCCAAAATTATTCCCAGAGAGATCTCAATATACCCAATCACTCACATTCCACTCCACAAAATAACTTTTAAAACATTTCCCATACTACACAAAAGGAAACATTCAAGATACTTTTTCCTTTGTTTAGCTAACAAAGCTTTAAGGTACACTAGCTACAAGAAAGAGCTGGCACATGGACAAGTACATCAGAATCTTGTGTAATCTGTTCTCAAGGGTGAACAAATAATAGTGGGGTTTTCCCCCTTTGTTTAGCTACAATGCTTTAAGGTCTATTAGCTATAAGAGTTGGCACTTAAACTACTTACTCAGAATCTTGTGTAATCTATTCTCAAGAGTGAACAAATAATACTCTGGCAATTGACAAAATGATAAGCAAGAGGAAAATAAAGGGTGTCTATTTAAGTAGTGATCAGAATGGGAATAGATGGGGAAAAATTAGAATATCACAAACTATGGTATTAGCCACTAGCTAAAGATAACTCTCCAACATCCAGCTAAAGATTATCAGAAAGAAATCTATTTTCTGCCAAAATCTCCTGAAGACTCCTAACACAATTGTTAATACTCGTTTTGAGTATTAACGTTTGAAGAAAAGTAATGTAATGAAGAAACAAAAAAAGAACAAATAAAAACATTTATCACTGTCTGTAAAAAACTAAATAAAAAACAGTAAGTCTACTACTATAAATTTAGTTCCATTACTCTAAAAAGTCCCCTATGTTAATGTTGTTTAAATAATCCCCCCACCCACCCCGCTTCAAATCCCTGGCATTCACTAATTGACTTTCTGTTCCTATAGTTTTGCTCTGCCATTTGGGAGGAATCATTCATTATGTGGCCTTTTCAATCCAGCTTCTCTAACTTAGCAAAATGCATGTAAGATATATCCATTTTGTCATGTTAATAGCTCATTCCTGCTTATTACAGAATAATAGTAGTAATGTACCACTGTTTATTTATGTATTCATCTACTGAAGGACTTCTTGGTTGCCTTCAATTTTTTATGATTATGAATGAAACTGGTACTTATGAATAAAACACAGGTATGAACACCCATTTTCAAATCAATTTGGTAATTATACAGTAGTACAATTGTTGGGTCACATGATCAGTATATGTTATAAGACACTGCTAAACTGTCTTCCAAAGGGATTATACCATTTGTACTCCCACCAGCAGGTATGACATCACCAGCATTTGGCCTTGGTCCTCCACACTTATGTTAGGGTCTTGGCTTTGAACCCAGAAATAAAGAAACATAATCATAGTGTATTACTTGATTTTGCATTGCATAGTCATAGTAACTAGTTAAATGTTATATGTTGGTTTTTAACTTTTCAAATCAATTGAAAGCATGAGTTAATTATCATTACAGAATAATTATGGTAACACTAATACCAACCATTCATATAGTACTTAACATATACCAGACCCTGTTTTAAATGCTTTATTTATCCCTTAACCCTGAAAAGAGTTGTGTGACTTAAGTACCACTATCATAGCCATTTTATAACTGAGGAAAATGAGGCACAGTGAAATTAAATAAAATGTCAAATATTTAATTAAATAAAACTTGCCCAGTCACATAGCTAGGATATAGCAGAGCTCGGATTTGAACACAGCCTGGCTCTGATGTCAACATTCTTAACCATAATATTATAATACCTTCCTTAAATAATATATAAATATTATAAACTCTGATAAAGTGAATAAATATTTGACAAACATTAGAAGACAGAAGGAAGGTAGAAGTTGAAGTAAAGGGTAGCAATGATAATACCCTCACATTATAAAAAAGGAAATAAGAGATACTGATAAAAGTTAATGGAATATGAAATTTTTTATCCTGAAAACCAGTGGTCTCCACACATTTTGCTTTGTTCTGTTTTGTTTTGTTTGAGACAGGGTCTCACTATGTAGTTCAGGCTGGCCTTGAACTCGAAGCAATTTTCCTGCCTCAGCTTCTGGAGTGCTGGGATTACAGGCATGTAACACCACATCTACCAAGAATGGAATATGAAATAAAGGTTGTCTTAGTTACTTTTCTCATTGCTGAGACAAAATACCCAATATCTAAAGTTAAAAGGGAAAAGGTTTATTTAGTTCACAGTTTGTAGAGGTTTTAGTCCATAATCAGCTGGCTCCAAGGCAGGGTGGCCTGGCAGAGGGGCACTGAAGAGGAAAAACAGCTCATGGCAGGCAGAAGTTAGCAAAGCAAGCAAGAGAAAAGACAAGCCTCTTTCTGTCTCTTTTATTGTATCCAGGCTACCAGGATTAGTGTGGTGCCAAACCAATCAGTGGACTGATTTAGTAACCACACACCCTTAATCCTAGCACCCTTAATCCTAGCATTGCACCATGAATCAATCACATACTCTAGATTCAATTACAGCTGAAAAAGCCCCACCTATAACTGCATGAGGCTTTGGGTAGACATCTAGACACAAGCCAGAACAGAGGTTCAGGCATATTAGATGTGAAAAAAGTCAATAGGGGGAACAACAACAATTATATATAACTATGTGAAATTTAAAGAAGGAAGTAGTATAGCACAAGAGTAGGTAGGTCAATGGTTATTCTTCATTAATAAATCATGAAATAGTAGTACACACATATTTTATTTTATTTTGTTTTGTTTTCCTGGTACCGGGGATCAAACTCAGGACCTTGCACTTGTGAGGCAGGCGCGGTGCCACTAAGCTAAATCCCTGGCCCACAAACATATTTTGAATAATAGAAAGATCCACCAGAAGACAAAAATAGTTAAAATTGGCTTGTGGCATTTCAGATAGACTAGTATAGTATGATAGTTAAAAATACAAGCCCTAGTCAGGGATGGCTGAGCACGCCTGTAATCCCAGAATTTAGGAGGCTGAGACAGGAGGATCGCCAAGAGTTCAAGGCTAGCCTGGGCTACATAGTGAGTTCAGGGCCAGCCTGAACTACAAAGCGAGACCCTGTCTCAAAAAAACCCAAATAATATATATTATAATTATATATTATATATTTATATTAATATATCAATCAAAAATACAATATTTATCATGATAATTATATAATATAATATATTATATTATATTATATTATATATATGCCTTAGATCATGAGTGTCCCACATTTTGGCTGCCTGGGCCACATTAAATAAAGAGGAATTGGCTTGGGCTGCTTGTAAAATAGGAACACCTTCATAGGCACACACACATGTGGGCAGGTTAAAATAACACTGTTAATCATTGCATTTTACTCACCAAGTCACATGGGTGCATGTAAGGTCTGATACATGCAGGTTTTGATTCTACTACTACATGTGGCGGGGCGTGGGAGACAGGGCTAGCACTGCATTGAGCTCTTCCCTACAAAGCATTTGGTTCAGTTGTCGCCGATGAAGGCTGCTTGAACAGCACAGAATAATTCATGAAATATACCACTAAAACCACCCAATAAGGATAGAAGTTTGCATGGGGCAGCATTAGCAGCTGGCCGGGGTCATATGTGGCCTGTGGATTGGACACACCTGCTCTAGATCAACAGTCATTCCTCTAGTTGGTATTAATAGATCTAGTTAAGAAAGTCATTTGTTCCACAATTCTCTTTCCTGAAAATGGCTAATTCATATGGTTGATATGTGGATTACAAGAGTTAATACATGTAAAGCATCAGAACTGAGACTGTTATGTTGGCCATCAGCTGTAAACTACAGGGGAAAACGCACACACAATACATTTACTCTTAATTTTTTACTTACCTAACCAAGCATCCAAACTCTCGGCAGTGAAAACGCCCCACGGAGCAGGAACAGAGCAGCGTTGTCTCAGCAGAGCTTCCAGCAGCCCCCAGAATCAGGCAGTGCCTGGGAGAGGGCGAGGCAGGGTTTTGCCATATTTGCCAACCTCAATTATTCTAGCCCACTTCTCTCTCGTGCTCAGGACTTATATCATCATTTTGAAAAGGACATCATTAACAAGGTGTGATTTTAATGTGAAGAAATTACAAACACCTGAGTTCCTGCACATCCTCAAGCCACATCCAGTATCAATAAGCCCATAACTTTACCTAAAGTGAAAAAGCAGAATCAATGCCTAGACGTTCCTGAACAGGCTCACTTCCTCCAGCTTTCTAGTGTTTGGATAGACTATTTCTCTGTAGATTGACTCTGAGAAGTAGAACTGGAGTTCTGATCGCTGCAGAAGACAAAGTACTAAAAATCTTAGTCCTTGCCATAAACCTCATTTAGCTTAATATTAGGAAAAAAGGACACATATAAAAATATAGTGAATTTTAAAACACAGATTAAGATTAGGAAGAGTGGAATAAAGAAGCAGAATTTGCAAAATGAAATTGAACAACTAGTGTTGGAAAAAATAGATCTTTGTGGTAATAAGACAAAGCTGCTTGGACAAGAGTAGATTTAATTTGGTTAGAAAGCAAGAGAGATAACATTCTAAGTAAAAGGAATAAAAATTTACCATAGGAAGGAAGTAATGCAAAAGGACAGCTCGTGCAACATAAATATTCCAGTGTGATGGAAGTAAGAGGTATGTATGAAATTACACAATGAACAGCAATGGAAAACCTAGAGCTTTTGGAGGGATATACTAAGCAGAAATATGAAGTAGTAAAGAATTTCCAAAGGTTTATTCTTTTCTATAGAATCATTTGGTCTCAGTTTTAAATATTATCTGTATATTGATCTTTCTAAACTTCAGTCTAGTAGACTCACATGCACCTAAGCAGCCTCGCTATATTTGGATAATAAGCAGGCATCAAAAACCTTAGCATATTCAAAGATGGATTCCTCAAAGCCTCTGCTGTACCTGCTCCTCTCAGCGCTACCACCCTCATGTCAGTTAGTGGCAACTCTGCTTTTTCAGCTGCTCAGGCCAAAGATCTTAAATAACCCTTCAATCTGCTTTTTCCCCTCACAACTCACCAGCAATCTATCAAAAATTTCTGTCAGTTCTACTCCAAATATATCCCAAGCCAAGTTCTCTCACTACTCCCACTGCTCTCACTGAAGTCTGAGCCATCATCGTCTCCCTTGGATTTGTGTCAGAGTTCCTAACTGATCTGCCAGCCTCCTCTGTCCTTTCAATGTAGTTACCAGAGTGATTCTATTAATGTGTCAATCAGAACATGTCACTTGTATGTTCAAAGCCTCTGATGGCTAACCATCTCGTGCAGAATACAGCCTAGTTGTGACGTATGAGATCCTATTCAATCAGTAGCCTCCCTCTCCATTCCTCACCCTTTAACACTTACCTGTGCTTCCTAGTGATCTTCCTGCTCACTCACTCTGCTGCTCCCCGGTATTCAGGCATGTCAGTCACACTTGTTTCTAGCATCCTTTACACTGGCTTTTTCCTTTATCTGAAACTCTCTTCCCCGAGATACTCGCTTTTTGCCTCACATCCTTCAAGTTTTTACTCAAACACCGCCTGTACAGAAAGCCTTCCTGAACACCTTATCCAAATGTCAGTCTCTTGCCCTTGATATCTCTTATCCCACTCCTTCATCCAATTTTCATACTTTGCAGTTTTCCCCCACCTAACATGCTATATATATGCTAATTTATGATTCTTCCACTACACTATGAGCCTGTGATGAGTAGGGTCTTACTGGTTTCTGAAATACCCTAGACTATAAGCCAGAGGTCATAAGTTTTTGTTTTATCCCTGAGTATATGCTTAATGCATAAGAGAGTCCTTGGCACATAATAAGCACTCAATAAATGTATGTTTAATGAACAGAAGGACCTGGAAATGCTGTACAAAATACATTAGAAAGAAAAGACATTCTTCTCAGAATACAATATTCTCAAAAACCTTTGTTGAGTACCAACTATGATGCAAGGTTTCATAGGGGTATAAAGACAAAAAGGGCAATGGTCAGGAGAGATTCGATGAACTATAATCTAAAAAAAAATTTATAACATTCATGTGAGAATTATGAAGAAAGAGTTCTCAGTACTTGAGAAAAAATTCTATTGACTGCAGAATATTGCAGTAGCCTAGGCATCAAACAATCAGACCAGTTATGATTTGAATCTAAAATGTCTCCCAAATGGCTCAGGTGTTCAGAATTTGGGCTTTTGGAAGGTGATTGGATCATGAAAGCTCTAAATTCATTAATGGATTAATCCATTTGTATTAGTAAGCTTTGCCATCACTGAGACACAATATTCAAATACCCCCAACTTAAATGAAGAGAAGTTTGACTTGAATCAGTTTCAGTCCATGGTCAGCTGGCTCTAAGACAGAAGAAACATCCTAGTTGGGGCCACAGATTTAGCTCAGTGGTTCCGCCACCTGCCTCACAAGCTCAAGGACCCAATTCAGACCCGCCCACACCCCACACACACACCCCCACCAAAAAAAAAAAAAAAATCCTAGTGAAAGAGTGTGATGGGGCAAAGCTGCTTAGTTCATGACAGCTGGGAAGCAGAGCAGATGAATAGTGCCAGAGGGGAATAAGGGAGGAACCATGTACCTTACTCAGGACTACACCTCCATGACCCACCCAAACACACCCAGGAGCATGCTTTATAATCTACTAGGTGTTGCTTAATCCAAAGGAGCTGACATACCAGGATTGGTCCAAATCCACCCCTTGTTAACTTCACACCCAAACACATCCTCTAAATCATACTTAATCTCCAAATAAAGACAATAGCAAGTTCATAACTCCACATAACCTAATACAGCTAGCTGGCCCCCATGAACCATAGCTGCAGCAGCCTCTGGGTGACTAGATGGCTGAGGAGAGTGAAATGAATCCTGGGAAACCAATTTCCTAGGAGGCCCTTCTCAAGAAGGTATCCCAGAGTACTACTCAGCCATAAAGAATGAGAAACTAGAGACATTTATAGCTAAGTGGATGCACGTTGAGGCCATACTCTTAAGTGAAATAAATAGGACACACATGTGTAAATGCCGAGTAGTTTCTCCAGTGTGAGAAACTGAAAGTGTAAATAAGGACTAAAAGGTATAGTAGATAATGTGAAACAGGAAGAAAAGGGGCAAAGGGGAAGGGGAAGTGGGAGGGGTAGGAGAAAGGATAGAAGGGAATGGAATTAATATGAGAAAATGAAAAACTGGAAACAAAGTCTTTGTAAATAGGGAGGGATGGAGGGGTTGAAGGGAGGGCAGGGGAAGGGGGAAAAATAAGAACCAAGAGAGAGTATGTAAAGATGCAAATTTCCAATGATGAATGTCATTATATTGTATACCTAAAATGTACCAATAAAATAAAATTTAAAAAAAAAAGAAAAAGAAGAAGGTATCCCAGACACACTCTTCTCAAAATAAAAGGTTTATACTTTTACACGCTTGAGGCTGTGATGAGTATCTTGCTGATTTTTTTTTCTTTTTTTTGGTAGCAGGGATTGAACTCGGGACCCTGAACCTGCGAGGCAGGCAGCAGAACCACTGAGCTAAATCCCTGGTCCATCGCTGATTTTTGAAATATTGTTAAGTCATCTTTCTTCTTGTCCCTGTACAAAGTGCTTGCTTTCTTTTTATGGTGCTAATCTTATTAGCACTCATACTTCCTTTGGCCCCAACTTTATTCATGGTTCCTTCTGGGTCAAAGTCTTAAATTTTTTTCAAATTTTTCTGCTCTTCCCTCTGCCCTCTATTCCCGTTATAAATCTGACTAAACACGGCTAGTAGTACCACAGCCTGAATGTTGGGCTGTCTTCAAATTGCCTCCACCAGATTAATTTGTCCACTGCCCTTTCAGTCTTGCCAACATCTCAGGACATGGGCAAAATGTAGACAATTCTTCTGTCAGAGTGGAACACAGATGGCTTCTAGTCCAAATTGCCAATGTAGTCCTTATTCCCAACTGAAACTTCTTGAGCCTGACTTTTACTACCTGCATTCCCATTAGCATTCTGGTCTTCTGAACTCCGACCAAAATCAACCATCAGGCTCTGATTACTCCATTCTAAAGCTTCTCTGGGCTGCATCTCCAAACCTTCCCATAAACCAGTTCCAAGTGCTTCTACACCACATGGTCAGGTACAGTCACAGCAACAACCCTACTTCTGGTACCAATTTTCTGTATTAGTCAACTTTCCTGTTACTGAGACACAATATCTAACACCTATAACTTAAAGGAGGAAAGAATTAATGTAAGTCAGTTTCAGTCTATACTGAGCTGGCTCCAAGGCAGAAACATCACAGCAGAAGAGTATGGTGGAACAAAGCTACTTAGTTCATGGTAGCCAGGAAGAGAGCAGGGGAACAGTGCCAAAAAGAAATAGGGAAAGGACCATATATACTACTCAAGACTACACGTCTATGACCCACCCAGACACACCCAGGAGCATGCTTTATTAATCTGCTAGGCACTTTTAATTTAATGAAGTTGATATATCAGGATCAACATCCACTCCACTGATGGATTCATAATTTGATGGCATTAGTGGAGACAATGGAAACCTAGAAGGTGAGACATAGTTCAAGGGTGTGGGCCATGGGGTCATGATCTTGATGATGCTATCTAATTCCTGACTCCTTTCTCTCTGGCTCTTCCCTTTTCTTATTTCCTGGCTGCCATGAGGTAAGCAGCTTTTCTCCACCATTCCCTTCTCCCATGATGTACTGCCTCACCACTGGCCCAGAAATAATGGAGTCAAGCCAACCTTGGACTGAAATCTCTAAAATATGAGCCAAAATTAACTTTCTCTCTTTAAAGCTGTTTCTCTCTAGTACTTTGCCTCAGCAACGAAAAGCTGGGCCCTACATTAGATACACTACAGAAAATAAGAAAAAATGTTAGCTACTAGGTAGGTACTTTTAGGGGTAATTACCTATCCTTGAAGGAAGAAAAGCTACTATCCTTGTGAGTAACTGTTAAAATTCTTCAAATTCCTTGTTATTGTTGTTTCTAATAAGGCCCTTCAGAGAAAACTATAGGCAACCTACTTAAATCAGCTAAGGTTTCCCAGCCTCTCTTCTAGGTGACATAGAATAAACTTTGATTATTATGGTCTAATTATAACGCTAAATTCACCACTCGGAAAATTCACTGTTGATCAAATAAGAAGCATGCTCTCCAAGTGAGCATGCTCAGTTGCTTCTACCTGTAATGATGTCTTTTCAATATGAACATGCATGAGTTTCCCTGTGCTCTCTTTGTTCAAGGAGAAGTACTGCATTGAAAATTACACCCAGTGCTCTCCTTATTTGCTGCAAGAAATAAACTTTTCTTGAGTCTTTTATCTACTAGTTGTGCTTATCAGTTTTGCCCTAACCAATGAGTGGATCGTTGCAAAGGGACAGATGATAATGTACAATGTGTGAAACTTTGGTAATGACAAATATAAGCCATTTTCAAAAAGTGAGGGGGATCTAAGTATGTAGCTCAGTGGTAGAGTGCCATGGCCTGGGTTCAACTCCCAGCACCAATAAATAAATAAAGAGCTGACTTACAGTGGATGGAAAAATGATGAGTCCAACAATAAATGTGTTTTGTTTGAGGTATCAACAGACCATATGTGAAAAAATTCCATGTCACAGTTCTAGGTTCATAATTTGATTCAAAGTCAAGAAATACAAACAGGAGGACTTTTTTCTTTTCCCCCATAGAGAGATAATTGAAAATGAAAAAGGTGAGATGTCTAAGCAAAAGGCTAATAGAGAAAAACACGTGAAATAAGTGAATGTCAGGTCAGGGGAAGAAAGAGATGCAAATGAACATGACATAAAAAAGAAGCTAGAGAGGAAAAAATACTATCAGGACACTTCCAAATATATCTAGCTATAAAAATCTCATCAAGCTTAAAAAAATGACCAAGCTACCATCCACTTTCATATTTAATAATTTTGAAAATAAGTTCATTTATGTACTCAAATTGTCAGACAAAAATGAAAGCAATATTTCAGTTCAATCTTTATTTAAAATCATGAGGCTGGTACAGATATTTCCTTGTAAGCTCTGAAACAAAAATACAGCTTTTGTACTATTGCACATTTAATTGGAGTTTGGATGAAAGATAAAGAATATGATGCAACAAGACTCAATCACCAAGAAAACCAACTAATATCATGGAAAATTGTGCAACCTTCTTTATTAATGTAATACAACACTGCTCAGCATCTGGGCCAGTTCCATAATATAAAAAATAATGAAAGAATAGTCTTTTATAAAAGTAACAAATAGGACAAGAAAATACAGAAATAGATAAATTTAAAATAATTAGTTCAGAGGAGAGGGAAAGGGGGTAGTTATTATTTAATGAGTACAGATGAGAAAGTCTGCAGAAGATGGCAATGTGACTACACTGAATGCCATTGAACTGTACACTTACATAGTTAAAATGGTAACTTTTTATGTTATTTCTATTTTACCATAATAAGACAATGGCTAGTGCAATTCACATTTTATACTACACGTTAAATGCTAATTCTGTAGGAACAATATTCATATCACTTTTATTTTTTGGTACTGGGGATCGAACTCTGGCCCTTGCACTTGCAACCAGGCGGTGGAACCACTGAGCTAAATCCCCAGCCCTCATATCACTTTTCAAAAGTCTCAGGTCTCTGAATTCATGACTAAAATCTAAAATTCAACAATGATGAGGAAAGGTATTGATATTGAAAACAGGACAAGATAAAAACAGATTTTTTAATTTAAACAATTTTGTCAATTATTCTTAATTTATATTTTCTCTTAATTTAGTTTCACAGTAAATCTAGAATAAATTTAGCAATGATGTATTAATACCAATCATGTATTAAAACCAATATCTAATTTTTAAGGACTACATTTTTTAAAATGCTTCAAATTCAAACATGAAAATTTTTAAATATATGCACTACTACTAATCTTGAAGAAAACCATGCATAAACATGGGAAATGAAAAGTCTTTATCATGCCATAGCTCAAGTGGTAACAAAGTAAGTAGGAAATGCTCACGTTATCTGATACCAGGTTAGTTCTCCGTTGACTTGGTTTGTGACTCTGCCTGGACATTTTTGTCCTGGTCACTATAGAACATACTAACATACTTCTCCATTTGTGGTCCAAAGCTTGTCCTTCCAGCCCCAAATGACCCAGTACTCTACAGCCACCCAAATCCTATACCTCTTTCAAGTACAGCTCTCTTTATTATGAAAACTTCCTCTACTAGTCCAAAATACATTGATCACTTAATTGCTAAATTCTAATATCCCTTGAGTGTCAATGAGTGCTTCTCCATCTGTAGTAAGATGAAATTTTAAAGTTTTTCTAATTCATCTTGGGCTGCCACTTTTGTAAAAGAAATTAAAATTATTACCAGAAACCTTTCAAACACATGCAAAATAGTCACATTTTTAAAGTTACATATTACACAATTATTCTGTTGAATTGTTATAAAAGTTTCTAAAACTTACTCTGTTTCTTTGCTAATATTCCAGCAAAAATAGTTCACTGACCAGCATCAGTCTCCAAATAATACTTTCAGTAGCACTAAGTAACTCAGGGCTTGCTTCAGGCAAAAGGAAATCAGTATGTACTCAGCATAAACTCTTCACTGTTCCAGTCACTGTAGGGAATTCAAGCAGGTATATAGCATAGGCTTTTCCTTCAGGAAATCTACCCTCTGTGGGAAGGAACACCAACAAATGTGAAACAACAATAAATAATAGAGGTAAATAAGCTTTGTTGGTGATCAGAGGAAAAAGATCACAGAAATCTGCAGTAGTCAAGATAGTCCACTTGAAAAAAATGAAATATGAATTCAATATATTTTTTTTTGGTACCAGGTTTCGAACTTGGGACCTTGTGCTTACAAGGCAGGTGGTGGAACCACTGAGCTAAATCCCCAGCCCCAGTATTTATTTTTAAATAGTACTCAGATCTGAAAAGGATGGTAACTCTGAAGTATAGAGATCACACATGTACAGAGGCAAGAAAGAACTCTACTGGTTGATAAGACAGTAAGGGGCAAATACTGACAGAGTATGGAAAGCAAGGAAGAGTTTACACAGGAAAACATAACCTAAGGAAAAATCATCCAAAGTCTTTAATTAAAGAAGTCCATGAAAGAATAAGATAAGACAGTAGTGCCATTAAAGTTGCAGAATGTGAAGTCTTGAGTTTCAAGGATTATGTTAAACCTTTTTACATTTCCTCCAGAACCCAGAGAAGTGCTCTACCTACAGAGAGAAAATTCACCTTGTTCAAACAGCATGTATTTTTAAAAATTAAAATTGTTTTAGAGGTACTAATAAAAGATATTTTATATTCACTCCACCTAACCCCCAAGGCTTAAAATAAAAAACAATGTATAGATACTTAATCTATACAACAATGAAAAGAACTCAGCTAAGAAAGAGATGATTATCTGAACAGATCCCCAGTGGCACAAAAAAATACTGTGAATCAATAAATTGAATCATATTAAATTAAAAGCCTTTTACACAGCAAAGGAAACAACCAACAGAGTGAAGAAACAACCTACAGAATGGGGAAAAACTTTTGTGAGCTATCCCTCAGAAAACTAATATCTACAATATATATAAAGAACTAAAAAGAAATTAGACTCTCCCCCAAATAAAAGACCCAATCAGAAAATGGAGAAATGAAATGAATAAACACTTCGCAGAAGAAATACAGATGGCCAATAAATACATTTAAAAATGTTCAACATTGCTGGCCATTAGAGAAATGCAAATTAAAACAACACTGAGATACTATCTTACTCCAGAAAGAATGGCTATCATCAAGGAAGCAAATAATAACAAATGATGGTGAGATTGCAGGGAAAAAGAACACTTCTACATTGTTAGTGGACAGGTAAACTAGTACAACCACTATGGAAATTCCTCAAAAATTAAAATAGAAATTCCATTTGACCCAGCTAATCCTCTTTTATATATCTTCCCAAAAGACTTAAAGTGTCATATTACAATGATACATCCATACCCATGTTTATAGAAGCACAATTTAGAATAGCTAAATCCTGGAAACAGCCTAGATGCCCATCAACAGATAAATGGATAAAGAAAATGTGGTATTTATACACAATTGAGCATGATTCTGCCATAAAGATAAATTTGAAGCATTCATAGGTAAATGGATGCACTTGGAGATTGTAATATTAAGTTAAATAAAACAGACACACAAGTTTAAATATCACATAGTTTTTTTTAGGAGAAACCCAAGAGCAAAATAAAAGATAGATAACAGGAAGTAGGGAGATCTTTTTCAAATAAGAAGGAACAAGGGATGGAGGGAGGGCTGAGGGAGGGAAGGGGAAAGGGATGAAAAAAGGAATTGAAGAAAAAATGGAAAAAGAGCTTTTGCAAATGAGAAGGGGACCAAGATTTGGAGTGAACAGACAGGGATGGGAAGGCAAGGGGATTAAGATGTGTTATACACATGTACAACCTCTCCACAACAAAATGTAGTCATGTACTAATAAAAAATGAAAAAAAAAGAAAAACACTTGTTAAAAAAAGGGGGGGAGAGGGATTATCATTGGCCATCAAAAGATTTCAAAAATTTCTTAAAGACAAAAAGTAGGCAGGAACATATTTACAACATAAGCAGTACATAACCACAGGAGGAGGCTGTGACTGAGATAAAAACTGACCTGTCCACTCAACCCTAGAACGGTGATGGTGAATCTTTCAGAGACGAGTGCCCAAACTGCAACCCAAAACCCACTTATTTATCACTAAGGACCAACACTTCAATTAAACCTGTATACTGAGGTTTTACTTTAGAAAAACAACTCATACATTAACATCTTTTGCCTTAAAAGAAAAACAACATGCGTGCCACAGCTTTGCCACCACTGCCCTAGAGAGATTCTAGGTTAGGAGACACTTGAAGAACTATCCCTAAGGGAAATGAGGAAAAGAGTGAAAAGGAAGGCTAAGAACAGAACTGATTAAATATCTGAATACAAAAAAACCTGCACCAATCAAATATTCTACCTTCTTCTATCTCCACCCATGGGAATACATGGAGTCCAGTATTGATTGGTTACCAAAAATAATAATAAAAGGAGAACTCTCCTTTGTGCCAAAGGTGACCAACTGTCAACCAAAATTCAACCCTTCTGTACTGCAGAGTTGTTCCTAAAAAGTAACTGCTTAGTCAAAACCTTCACTTCTTAGACCCTCTTATATCTAGGCAGGACCATGTGTCTAGTTTTAGCCAATGGAATGTAAGTAGCAGTGACGTGTCATCTCCTCACCAAAGCAATTAGATGCCTTTCTCCATTCTCTTCCCCTTCTCCTATCAGAAGACAGAGAATCACAAAGCAGTTGAAGGATGACAGAACCAGAAGACAGAAAAAAATTTGGATCACTATATCATCACTTGAAGGGAAAACTGCTTGCTGAGAATACCCTTATTGGACTTTTAAACGAGTATTTAAAAAATTGTTTTCTTAAGTCATTGAAATTTTCAGACTCACTTGTTATAGCAACTAATTATAGTTATAGCCTTATTAATTAAAATTCTTCTCTTAAAAGGAAAAAAGGAAGGGAAAAAAAAAAAAAACACCAGCAAAGTTAACTTTATACTATGGTTTTACTGACCCAGAAATAAACCTTCCTTTGTGCCATTTGGGAGACTAGGCGCCTAAGAGTCAGCTTCTTCTCCACCCACCCAAAGAGAAAACCTGAAAAGCCCCACCTATGAGTGCATGAGGCTTTGAGGGAACATCTAGACATAAGTCATAACCCTGGTCAAGAAAGAGAGACTATGTTATCCTAAGAGATTCTAAGAGGTTCTCATATGATTTGATGCATGCATATGGATGTCCTTAAAACTCCCAATTCTATCTGGAAAAAAGAATATTACTTCACTGCTTATAGTAGTTAAAGTAAGCAACCAAGGATCCCAATGAAAAGTATGTGGAAACTGAGTCCCTCTGGTATTAGTCTTCTGGCCCCATTGTGGGATACTGTCTATAATGTAAATTGTATAACTCCACCCAAGATCATTAAAATTAGCCAATTACTGAATTCTAACTAGAAGTCAAGGAATCTTATTGCATGAATCAACTGCACTGGGTTTTTACAACAAAAAGACCCCTATAGATACCTATCCTCCTGAATAAAAGGCAAAAAAAAAAATCAGTAATGCTATAAAGTAGTAAAACCTTTTAAATTTTTTTTCCTTAAACTCTGAAAGGAATGGATGAAAAATACCATTGATAATGAACTTAAAATGCCAAGATAAGCTAGCAGGCCTATGTAGAGAAACAAAAAGTGGGCCTTGCACACAGGCTTGAGAACTCTAATAAGAAATTTGTTTTTCTTTTCTTTTTGGGGGGTACTGGGGATCGAACTCAGGACATTGCACTTGCGAGGCAGGCACGGTGCCACTGAGCTAAATCCCCAGCCCTTCTAATAAGGAATTTGTAATCTTGTGTCCTGAAGACTGAATCTGGTTTTATAGTGCCCACAGAATATTTTCAAAGTGAACGAATTGTCCAAAAGCAAGTTTACCTTTTTTTTTTTAATCAGGATATTTGTTTCTCTTAAAGAATTAGGAAACGTGGAAACAAGCTCATTTTCTCACTTAAGAAAAGCATCATCCTCTGGTAAACTACAGTGTTCCTTGCTCCCTATCATATCACACAGGGCCCAGTTCTCCCATTCCTCCTGTCTGACTCCTTTGGGCTATCAATATAGCCCTTGCAATTTACAAACTTCCACAATCAAGTTGTGAGCAGTTGGCTAGGGTCAGTTCTGACGTATACAACAGCCACTTGCTATGCCTAGATCAAAACAACAATGACCCGGTCCTTTGTCTTGCAGTTTACCAATGCAGACTTCCCCTCCCTAAAGACAAGTTCCCTTCAATCCTTTCTTTTTCCTTTAATACAATCCCACTGATAAAGGGATGATATAGGAGATGAAACAGGATCTCTAAATGATACGAGAACTATTACCATTCCCAACCTGTTAGATGTCTGATATGCCGAGTTTTTGTTCTCTAAAATCAAAGAATGAATTCTAGGGACAATGGAGGTTAAGAGTAAAAAATGTTTACTGAAAGGATAGCTCCTGAGAGGCAAGAAGGGTCCCAAATGGGTAGTCAAGGACTCCAATTTTCAGGGGAAGTTTTATAAAGCACAACCACATGCGTACAATGCGGGTTAAAGCTATGAACAACCAGTAAGGTTGCAAGTAAAGTCTCTTAGCTAACAGTGATTCAAACGCGAAACAAGTCACAGAACAAGTACACATGGAAAGAACAAAGACTTTTTCTAGGAAATGATGGGTCCAGGGGTCTTAGTCACCCACCAAGGTGACTGATGTCTAGCTAGACTTCATTAGGCCTGGTGTTCCCCCTTATCTTGTACTTTGGGGAAGTATGCAGGCCTGGCCATTTTATCTTTGTCTTGAGGCCTGGCCTCTAACAGATGCATCACTGGCCACAGTTGTAATGTGTTTTCATCTTTTGCACTGATTCTCTGGAGGGCTTAGCCCTATCTCACGGCCTAGAATATTTTTACTTACCTTAGCTGTCAATAATACTACTAGGAACCACTCCAATCCATCCAAGAAGGATAGAGAGATATCTGTTCTCCCAGGAGGCCCCTGTGCCTTGAGGTAAACTTATGGATCCATGTTAAGAGATAATTGGAAGGGAGTTATGTCACCTCTACCTGCCAGCTGCAGCTGAAACCTAGGACTTCCTCAGGAAAAAAACCACTTTTTTAAGAAACGTTTGAATTTAGGCAATTCTCATGTCTATCAGTAGCCCTAAGCATCATTTCAGGATGCAGCTAAAATAAAATCTGTCAATTTTTTTGTTATAAAATTGCAAGTGATTCAGTTTAATAAAAGTTATATTTAGCCCAAAACAAGTTGCCAAACTTAAGAAATAATGGGGAGGAAGCTATGGAAAAGATATATTTAATATCCTAATTACCTAACTGAGAAAGGCACTAAACTTAGCATGTTTTAAAAATACGAATGAGAATATTGAATGCTAACTTCTCCTCCAGAAAAAAAGACACTAACAAGAATTTTAAATGCATTAACAAGAATATAGCTCTATAGTAAAAACACCATAAATATACCAAGAAAAACAGAACTATTGACTATCAACAGTCAGGCATAGCAAAACACAAAACATATTTACGTTGATGTTCCTATTCACCACTTGTTACCTGGGTTTCAAATCCAAATAAGCCTGGTGGTTGCTATGTGACAAGCCACTTTTGGAACCTAGAGCTTAGTAGTACTAGGTACTTATGAGCTTCATAAAGCCAGTACTTCCTCCTACACTCTGAATCATAGCTCAGACTTTATAATTTCATATAATGTAATTTCATTCTGTCCTTTGCAAGTCAACTTTGTTACTTTAGCAGGAGATGTAAATGTCAAAAGTAATTCAATTCACCCACCATGCTAAATATAATCAGTAATCATTTAGTTAACTAATATTAAATATCTTTGTTTGATAAAAAAGACAAATTTCGTTGTCACCATTGGAATTTGCTTTTTTATTAGTGTAACTGGGAAATAACATATTAATGTCTTCACTCATTTTAACAGTATTTCTATCATCTTTCATTTAATAAGAAAATAAAAATTCAAATACAACATTAAAAACCGGAATTTCATTTTAAGGAAGATTAGTATATTTTATTTTCTTTACAAACTATTCCAAAAAATTAAAGGCTAATTATTAATGATGTCCAAGAAGAAGGTAGCTTGTTAATTGTCAAATGCTATGTTGTGGATGAAATTCAGAAACATGCTAAATGAAAGCAGACTGCAAGAAGAAATCATATACTGTATGATTTCATTATTTTGAAATATCCAGAAAAGGCAAAAGAATAGAGACAGAAAGTATGTTAGTAGTTGCAGGAGTGGGGCAAAAAAAATTTAGCTGTAGAGGGGCATAAGGAATATTACTTATCAAAAGATGAAAATGTTTTAAAAGTAATAAAATTACTAAAAATGGCCAGATGTCAAGGTACAGGCCTCTAATCCCAGCTTCTCTGGAATCCAGGGCAGCAGGACTGCAAGTTCAAGGCCAGCCTGGACAAGATAGCAAGCTCCTGTCTCAAAAAAATAAAAAGAGCTGGGTATGTATGTGAGTTGTTGGGCACTCTTGATTCAATACCCAATACTGCACACAAAGAGAGAGGGGGAGAGGGAAGGAGAGGGGTGGGGAAAGGGAAGAAGAACAGGGAGAGAGACAAAAAGAAAAAGAAAAAGGAACAAGACAGAAAAAGAAATTGCTGGAGATGATTCAGTTTATACTTCAAATGGCTGAATTCTGTGATATGTAAATATATCTCAATAAAATAGTTGCAGTTTTTTTAAAAGCCAGAGAACAGAGCTGTAGAGATCCCTGCCAAAATTCTGCTTGTATAGATTAAAAAAGAGAGTAAAGATCAATGAGGTTAAGCAAACCTCATTTTGATCATATCAAAACCAAAAAAGACAAAAAGATATCAAGATCTAGCCTTGCTCTCCCACTCATTCCATTCACAAATACGTATTAATATTCAGAAGAGGAAAAGCTGTAATAATTCATGTTACTCTCTGAAGCCATTAATTAAAACAGGTAATAAAAGAACTAAGAAAAAAAAAAGAAAAAAAAAAAGAACTAAGCATTTTTTTCTGCCTTTCCAACACGAGCTGTATTTCAGGGTAAATAAATGTTCCTAGCTGATGAAAGAAAGTTTCTGCTCTACAGGAGAATGCAAACTAATAAATGTAGACAGAATGGAAGAACAAGAAATTATCACTTTAGAACCCCTGATAAAATTATTTGGGCAAGAATTACGAATTACTGTCAAAGCCATTAAGTGAATGGTTGATGGGAGAGTTGGACATTCGTAGGGAAGAAAAATAACATTTCACAGATTACATTAAGAAAGAAAACAAAATTTTTTAAAACAACTGATGTTTACTCAAAAAAGATACTGTAGGGCTGGGGATTTAGCTCAGAGGTTCCGCTGCCTGCCTCGAAAGCTCAAAGTCCTGAGTTCTATCCCGGGTACCCCCCTCCCCAAAAGATACTGTAATTCAAGGTAAGTTATTAACATTATCTACCATAAAAATCTTAAAATCTTTTAACTTTATCTGTGAACATTAATTTCCACGTTTATAAAATATACAAGGACTAGCGGCATAAGCTGAACACTAACAGAAAGGCGGTCAGAAAAATGTGGTATCTTAGGGGCTGGGGATTTAGCTCAGTAGTTCTGCCGCCTGCCTTGCAAGTGAAAGTTCAATCTCCAGTACCAAAAAAAAAAATGTGGTATTCTACAGGACAATTAGCCTGGTTCTTTTGTGTTTTTTCTTTTTTTGTTTTTTAACCCTGGTCCTTTTGGAAAATCAGAATGTAAAAAGTAAATTGCGAAAATAATGTCTGTTAAAAATTTAAAAATTAAACCAGGCGTGGTTTGACACATCTACAATCCCAGCATTCGGGAGGAAGGAGGATCGCTGAGTTCGAGGTTAGCCCTTTTCAGGAAGATGGTTTGAGACAGGATCTTAAAATATCATTCAGGCTGGCCTGCCTCAGCCTCCCGAATGCTGGGATTACAGGCATGTACCACCATACCCAGCTTTAAAAGATTAATTTTAAAATTAATACTCAAGTACAAATGTGGTCCTTAATTGGATTCTGGACTAGGAAAAGAAGCTATAAAAGACATCTTCGAAAGTACTATAAATTTGAATATGGAATGTGAGATAATATTCAAAATATTATTTTGTTAGGTGTGACGTTATTTTTTGTTCCACAGGGATACGGTTTTATACAGATGCACACTGAAGTGTCAAGAATATCTAGATGTCTGTAGCACATCTCAAAACACTTTAATGAGTTTAAGAAATTAAACTTCAAGTCTCAACTTCCTGACTCACTGCTATTACCACTAACTGCTGATTAAGTATTAAGAAATATTTACACAAAACTCCTACAGCCCAGGGTTCAGAGAAGTGACCCACTGTATTATACACTGTTTTGTTTGGTTCTGTTTAAACAGTTACGAAGTGGAAGAGAACTCAAGAGTAACAAAACATTGTAGCAACCTAGTAGTAGGCGCCAGGTACCAAAGTGCAAGAATCGTGAACGAAGAGCTCTGCCCTTACAGGGCAGAGAACACTCACAGTCACTTTCTCCATGTTCACAAGAGAACAACACAGCTCCAAAATTCTAGTGAAGGTTTTGAAGCAGTAGCCTCCCTAAAACAATCCTCAATTATAACATAAAATCACTTAGTCCTTTCTAACTTAACAGCCCTCTACCAGTTAACCAGTTGGCAGGTTGGGTGGAAGTTAAGGGACAATGTTTCCAAGATTCCTCCCCCGTTAGCCGGGCCCAACTAAAGAAAGCCTCTAGCACCCTCAGCTTTTGCCAAGGTATGCCTTGGAATCTCCCTAGGCAGACCCCGGACCCTCCCTTAATGCCTGGGACCTCTCAGACTCCTCTACCATCCACCCTCCCCTCTCCACCCAAGAGGTGGCGCCGTCACTGCTTTCCACTGCGGGGGCCCGCAGACGCTAGGAGGCCGACGACTGCCCCGCCCCGCGCCGGTCCGCGCACGCGCACGCGCCTGTCAGGTTAGCCCGCGACTCTGCCGGCTGCTTCCCGTAGGGCGCAATCTCAGAAATCCCTGACCCTGTGGGCAGATGGGACCACTGAGAAAGAGCCTGCATGCCGGCACTGTGACTCATAGTCCTCAGCCCAGCCACTGAGACATGTGTGAAGAGAAGCGTCAAGACCTCTCACACTACGCTCAGACCTCAACACTTCCACAGACCAAGTGCCCAAGTCTCCCAACTTAAAGCACAGAGGGCCGTCCAGTGGGGCTACCTCCCCACCCCCGCGGCACGCCGCCCGACTGCGTGCGTCAGGGGTCACGTGCCGCGTCTTCCTTTCCTCCCGGCAACCTGGCGCTCCCCTATTCCGGAAGTCCCGCTCGTCCGCGCTGGGCCCCACCCACTACCGGTGACGTCAATCTCAGCGCCTACCACTGCCCCGCCTCCGCCTCCAGGCGCGGGGAGGGCTGCCGTTTCCTTTCTATAAACCCGGCGGCTTCCGGGCCCCTACGCGGTACAGCCTAGGAGTTTGGAGTTACTAACTGGGTGGGCTCTGGAAGCGTGTGAGTAAAGCTTGAAAGGCGAGCGGCTGGCTGGCTGCAAGCCACCCCCGCAGAGGCCTTTCCCCCTCTGCGCAACTTGCGCTCCACTTGGTTCCGCCGAGACCCAAGACGGTTCCGCCCCCTTCTTCCTTGTCATTGATGTTGTTGTTCTTGTCAGTGCCGCAGCCCCGACCGCCGGGAGTTCGAACCCGAGCCGGGGCCGCCCGGGTGGTGCGGTGGCGGCGGCAGCTGCGACGGCTGCGGAGGCTGCTCCGGGGACTGCGGGGGCGGCCGGGGGCCGGCGGCCGGCGGCGGGGCCGGATGGCTCTGTGCGGGCAGGCGGCGGGCGCCGCGTCGCTGCCCAGCGAGCTGATCGTGCATATCTTCTCCTTCCTGCCCGCGACCGACCGGCTTCGGGCCTCGGCCTCCTGCTCGCACTGGCGCGAGTGCCTGTTCTACCCGGCTCTGTGGCCCCAGCTCCGCATCTGCCTCCGAGTCTCGCCCGCGGAGCAGCCCCGGCTCGAGTTCCTCATGCGCAAGTGCGGCTGGTTCGTGCGAGAGTTGCGTGTTGAGTTCGCCGCCGAAAATTACCTGAGCGGAGGCGGCGGCCCGGGCGACGGAGGTGGCCCGGACGCGGGGACCGGAGGGGAAGAGGTCGAGGCCCTGCAGCTCTCCTCCCGCTGGCTGGAAGTGCTGCGCACCTACTTGGAGCTGGTCCTGTGCGTGCTGGTCAGCATCCGGAACAACAGGTAGGTTGCCGTGGGCCCCGCCCGGACTCCCTGCGTCCGCTCGCCCGGAATAGATTCCGTGGGACGCGCCCGGCCGGTGTCGGTTATAACCGGGCGACTTCCCTTAAGGCAAAAGGGCACAGTGAGACTCGTCGGCGTGCTTTAGAACAGCGATGGGCACGGTGTTTGTGAAACACCGCTCCTGGCACTGTCCCATTCATCCTCTCCCCCGGACGAGAGAGTTGAGGCTTGGAGGATGAGGCCTGTGAGAGAATCTTTACCTGGGTTTTCTGACGCTAAATCTGACCATTAGAAGTAGATAATTCGTGGTGGAGGAAGGAACAGGCATACTACTGGTGTTCCATAGTTATAGGAGTCTAGCTAAAAGAAATCTTTAACAGCCATTCTCTTACCCAGAGTAGTTTTGATAGCCTGGGCCGGCCCCAAAGAGTAGGAGGAGTGTTTGTTAAAGGTACTGGGGGAAGAGGTTGATTTTCGGGGTTGGAAGTCCCTCCCCAGGCACCTCCAGACCGAACTTCTCCCCAGTGATTCACCTGAAAGTAATACAGGACAGCTTGGGGATGGGGGTTAGAGAGCTGGCTGCAGGGATAAACATGTCCTGGGCCTGGTTTTGCATCTGAACTTTATCTATGGAACTAACTTTCCACGTTCTGATTCAGTATCCTAGTCGACATTTTCTTTCTCTGTCATCCTCTCAAAATCCTATTAACATATTTTCTGTATTTGGATATTCTAACATTGTAATGAAGCTCATAAGTTGGAAGAAAGTTGAAAAGCAAAAAAAACCTTACATAGTATAATGGCTTAGCAGTACATATTCACATTCATTTCTCATGTGAGCCTCTAAGTAACCCTGTGAATCAGTCTGAGCAGTGGTTATTATCCCATTTTATAGAAAGGAAACTGATGTTTAATAAGGTCAAGTGATGTCTATAGCTCCATAATTCTTTGTCTGAATCAATTCAAGGTAAGCATTATAGTGCCAAGTTGTATTCGTAGCGTGACTCCATTGTTTCAGTGGCCTATTTCCCCAGCTTTTCACACCAAGCCAGTCCACTTCCTTTAGGTTAGAAATCGATTCTAATCATGTTGGAGACATTTTCTTACTGTGCAGTGTATGGCTAGTGGACCCAGAAGTAGGAAAGACTGAGTCAATGAGAGCATTTACTGGTGAGACCAAAATTGGGCATGAAGTCATTGAGTACCAGTTAGATTTTTCTGTTCTGAAATCAGCCCTTCTGTGCAACTGTACAAAAAAATGCATGTCTCTGGTCCAAGTAAGAACAAATCTCTTCAGTGCCAGGTCCTTTTAGGTGTTTTAATAACCATTTGGGTGGATGGATGGATAACATCATGTATGCATAATAGTGGTATATCACATCTTCCCTTTGTTGTTTAAATCTCTCCTCCATTTCCACAGCCCTACCACTTTTATAAGCATTCCAGGCTGCCTGTCTGTAAGACCACTTTTATCTGGCTTTGAGTCAGTTATACTTCTATACAAATACAATATTGTCATCCTTGATTTGGAGATTTTCTTCTCATCTGCTATAGAGATGCAACTGCATGTTGTGCTGGTTTGGCAGCATATATATTACATGTGTCTGAAATTAAAGTGTAGTATAACTGCATGTATTATTTGTACTAACAATATTTCCAGTGGTTTTTTTAAAAATTAGTTATGTGTTTGAAAAAAGAACCTCACTTTTATTTTTTAAAATGTCTTGAGATACTCTGATAATATTTGAAGTGTTAATACAAGTGGTAAAAATATACATAAGACTAGTTTCCTTTAAGTTTTAGCAAATTTAAAAATGTTTTAACCAAATTGTTTATTCAGTAACTCTGGTAAAGCCTAATATTTCTTTCTGTAATCACAAACTACAAATTGCAGGCTTAGTTGAAGACCTGAAACATAATGTATAACTTCATTTAGTAGATTTTTTTGTTTTTCAAACCATCAAACTTAATAACTAATGAGAATGAACATTTGACATTGTTCTTTTTTACTTTTCAGTGGGTTTGCTTTGAGTTCAGCTCCTCTATAAGTAAGAGGGTAGTATGAATCACAGCATATCATAAACATTCTGTTTCTGAGCTTTGTGCTGAGTTCCTTTTATATAATTCATACGATTTAGACCCTTAGTTTTGTTCCAGTTATTTTTATGTTTCTCAGGAAAGGAACTAAAACGCTAGCCTTGAATTGAGAGTCATTTTCAAAGGTACTGAGGATAATTGCCATTTTGTTGTACTTTATTCCTGGGTTTCATATGCATATGTGCTGTCAGATGGTGATGAGTACCATACTGATATCTTAGGTGTTAGGAATGACACATATTCAGAGAGGTCTACAACAGCCTCTGAGAAAGTAAAATACAGCCCTTCAGGTTTTGGAAATCCTTTCTCTACAGGGGGATAGGTTATATGTATTCTTGATAAATAATAAAGAATAAAAATAATTATGTACTCCGTTGTATTATAGATTAAATAGGCTGAATTTTTTTTTTTTGGTTCTACACCAAAATCATACCACATTCAAAACAACAAACTCAGAAATGCATTTATAGCTTTTAATCTAGTTGACAAGTTGAATACTGACTATTGAAATACTACATTTCAGCCAGGTGAGGTGGTGGAGGATCACTGCAAGTTCTAGGCCAGCCTGTGCTACGTGATGAATTTAAGGCCAGTCTAAACTACATAGTGAGACCCTGTTTCAAAAATCCAAAAGAAAAGAAATACATTTCAGACTGCTTAGGAAAAATGAGTGTTCATTATCAGTAAGATTTATAATACACAGTAGACTCACTAAAAATACTTATTAGCTGGGCACAGTCCTAGCTAATAAGTAATAAATACTTACTAGCTGGGTACATACCTGTAATCCCTGCTACACAGGAGGCTGAGGTAGAAGGACTCCAAGTTCAAGGTCAGTCTGGTAGCTCAGTGAGATCCTAAGCCCAGTGTGAAGGTCCTGGATTCAGTCCCCAGTTTGGGGGGTGGGGGAGGGTCTTTCACAGTAGCCACGGGCATATTGTCATCATTACTTTGTTTTAGCCATCATTAGTTATGGACTGTATAAATACTTTACATAAGCTTTTCTTGAATGAAATACAAAATTGCAGTTAATACTTGTTAATACTGTAACGTGCCAGAGAAATTGTATATGAGGTTGATTTTCTTCTTAAAATTCTGGATTATAACACTCACCACATGTATGTGGATTGACCATTTTCATGATTGAGTCTGCTTCTGTACCTTCTGTGTTAGCTTTCCATTATTCTAACAAATACCTGAAATAATTAGCTTGTAAAGAGAAGAAAGGTTTTATTTTGGCTCACAGTTTTGGAGGTTTCAGTCTTCGGTCTTTGGTTGGGCCGCATTGCTTTTTGTCCGTGGTGAGGCAGTAAATTATGGTGGGGAGCATGCAGAAGAGCAAAAACTGCTTGTCTCATCCAGAATGTGAAGGAGAGTGGAAGAGAAGGAAACCAGAGTCCCACCATCCCTGTGGAGAGCACTCCCCCAGTGACCTAAATATTCCCACTAGGCCCCATCGTGAAGTTCCCTCTAACTCCCCACAGTGTCACAGGCTGTGGACCAAACCTGTATGTATGCATGGATCTTTGGAGAGGACATTCCAGACCCACACTGTAGCACCCTCTTAAGCTAAAGGGTCTGTTATCCTCACATTTGGTCTTGTTGATTTGGCATATGGTGAAGCAGAGTATTAATTTGTTTTGTTTCCTCAGTATCAATCTACCAAGACATAATATTTAAGGCCACTTAAAAATACATCTTAAAATAAGTTAAAAATTCTCTGGACATTTCTTATTACTATGTAACAGTGATGGGAAACCTTTTAGAGACGCATGCCCAAACTGCAACCCCAAAGCCACTTATGACAAAGTGCCAACATATACTGAAGTTTTAGCTTAGAAGAAACAACTCATACAGTAACATCTTTTGTCTTAAAAAGAAAAACAAATAACACACATGCCATAGGTTTGCCACCACTGCTAGATAAGATGTTAGGGAATGCCTTGATGATTTTTATCTCCAACTACTTGAAGCCTTATTTTTCTTGAAATATGTTTCCCATCAGAGGTAATAAATACTATACACTCGTAACAGCATTTCACTTTGGCAGCTTGGTTTATTATTATTTACTTAAAGTCTATTTCTGTAATAAGCACATTGGGATTCTTACTAGTCTACACTGCCCAAGTTGTAGATGCCAAAAGAGAAGAGAGGTATGACTGTGCATTCCCAACAGACTCCTCACCTTAAACTGACATATGAAATTGGTTCTCTAGGGATAGCCTCAGGGTGGCTTATTGAGAAACGGATAGATGGAGGATAATATGTAAAGCTAAAAAGGAAAAGGAAAATATTTTTTGTTAAATGAAGGTGTTGACGTAATTATTTTCATTTTAATATAGTATTATTCCTAAGGCAACCTTGCAAAGAGATCACTCAACTTGACCAATTTGTATAGGATCTGAGATGATAGTTACAGAAAATCTAGCGTTTTTTTCTTCCAAATATTGAGAGCCTACTATATGTCAAACAGTAAAGACAAGTTCCTTCTCATGGATCTGTGTTCTAGAGGGGAAAGGCAAAAACAAAGGAAAGAAAGGCCATTTCAGTCATAAAAATGGTAATGAATGAGGACCATAACAGTGACAAGGTGACAGCATTACATAGAGCAAGCAGTGCAGGAAGACCTCCTTTGAGAAGACATTTGAGTTATACCATGAATGATAAAAGTGACCCATCTGAAGAGCTCAGCAAATAGCATTCCAAATATGAGAAACAAGGCTGAGGATGTAGCTCAGTGGTCCCATGCCTGCCTGGCAAGCACAAGGTCCTGAGTTTGATTCCCAGTACCAAAAAAAAAAAAGAAAAGAAAACCAAGTGCAAGAAATAACAAGCACCAACGCAGTTAAACCAGAAACGTGTTTGTTCTGAAGAAGTGTCAGGGCCATGACAAATGAGTGTGAGAGTGGTGTCATGGTAAGTTCTAAGAGGTGGAGGGTTCTGTGGGCTTGTGCAATGTTTGGATTATATTCTAAGAATAGAAGTCATTGAGAAAAATTTAAGGATAGGAGTAATGTGATCTAATTTACATTTGAAGTAATGTGATCTAATTTACATCTAATCACACCGGTGGGTGTGTAATGAATAAGAGGGAGCAAGAGAGGAAGCTGTAGACTAGTTGGGGAGCTATTATAATAATCTAGGCAAAAGATGAGAATACCTGGGGCTGTAATGGAGACATTAGATGGAGAGAAGTGGATGGATTTGAAAAGTAGATGCTGATTGCATGTGGATAGTGAGATAAAGGAAGAAGCACATAGTTTTCATTTCTCTTTGAGATTCACTTTCCTGTAATTGTTAAATTTTTCTTTTAATAGTATTAAATGGCAATGGTAAATGTTAATTGTGTTCATCGTGTTGAACTATATCTCTTACATATAACTTGGGATTTGGGGATGATGGTAATTATAAGCTGGAGCTTGTAAATTCTGGGAAATAACTTTAGCTAATAAGGAACACTATTATAGATGACTAATGGCTTATTTCTGCACTCTAATGTTGAGCTGTCCAGAATGATAGCCACTAGGCACATACAGCTATTTAGATTTTCAGTTAAATAAAAGTGAAGATTTAACATGTCCCAGTTATGTTATGTTTAACATAACATTTCAAGTGCTCAATAGTTACACATGGCTCATGACTACTGTGTTGTACAGCATAGAATAAAACATTTCGACCCGTGGCAGAAAGTTCTACTGGGTAATATTTCTCTAAGGTGTTTGGTTTGTTTGTTTGTTTGTTTATTGGGGGGGGGTGGAACTCGGGACCTTGCGCGCGGCAGGCACCCAAACCACTGAGCTAAATCCCAGGCCCAAGTGTTTGTTTTTGTTTATTTCATTTGGCTGTAGTTGTTCATTGGCATTTTTGAGAAAGGGAAATGTTATTAACACATTCACAAAGGGGCCATAATTTGTATGATTTGCTGCCACGGGGCTTGAACCACCAGTGGTACATACATGGCTATCTCATCAGGAGGCTTTTTATTAATTTGATTAGTAAAAACACTGATAGGAAATGATTAGATATCTGGGCCAGCGATTTAGCTCAGTGGCGCCACACCTGCCTTCCAAGTGCAAGGTCCTGAGTTTAACCCCAGATGGGGGGGGGGGGGGTCAAAAAAACCATGAATCTTGAGGACTACAAGAATGATTCAGCAATGTGTATGATGAAGAAATGATTAGATGTCTGAACCACAGGAGGTTCAAGGTGTCAGGGATGTGTTAAAGCGTGTTATGTTGATGTAAAAACAGTATCGAACATGAACTAAGGATAGAATTGACTGGAGAAGTTCATGCAACTATGTAGATTATTTTAGCTTTTATCAGTTTAGGAAAAGAAAAATTATATTTTATAATCTCTTTTGGCATCAGTAAAGGTTTTCAACGTATGATTATCTTTTTAATGAACCAAGTTCTTTGGTCTTATTTCCATAGCTAATTAGACCTAGCTGTTTTAAATCTAAAGTGGCTACATTTTTCATTTTTCCATTAGTTTTTCTTATTACATCAAAGAAATAATTTTTGATCCTCTAGAATGAACACAATTATACCAAAGTTACTACCACAGATGAAGTGCCCCAATTCTGAACTACAGAAGGAAGAGCAAGGTCATCATTTCTAAGATCTTAGAAGCTTTGGGTCTCAGTTGTGTTAAATAGCCATCTGCAGTTAGCGATTAAGAAATATTGTATTTCTTGGGGACATAGGTTAATACTGTTTTCAAAGAATTGACCTATTAACTCATCTGTAGATGTTTCTAAGACTACCATGATTTGTGATGGGGAAATTCTTGTGCTAAAAAGAAAAAAAGATACTGCTTTACAGTGGAATTGTAGTATGCAAATTTAAGTCATATGTTTTTCTGTAACTATGGTGGAAAAGATAAGTACAGGCCAAGTGTGGAGTGTGTGCTTGTAGTCCCCAGCTACTTGGAAGGCTAAGACAAGAGGATCCATTGAGTTCAGGATCAGTGTGGGCAGCAGAGCAAGACACTATCTCTCAAAAAGAAAGACAGTATCTCAGGAAGGAAGGAGAGGGGGAAAGAAAACAAATCACTGGTTGTAAGGAAAGAATTTTTATTTTGGAGGGGCAAATATGTTATTTTAGAGGAATACCTAATGTATAATATAGCTGCAAACTGGCCTGCACCTGACATTTGTGATATGTGAGGTGTAGCTAAATTGACTTTGGTTTTTCTTATGAGCTAAGAGAAACATACTCTCCCACAAATTGTACTGAGTGCTAGGTCCTATTTTAAGAACTGGAGCAGCAGCAGTGATGAAAAAGCTCTCTATCAAAAGGGAGAAAAAGTCAGCACAGAAAGAAATCCAATTTTTAAGCTGTTGTGAATACTTGGAACTCTGAATCACTACCCCACATAAACATTTTTAAAGTACCTTTGAAATCAACCAGCCTCAGATGAATTAAGAAGTACAATTCAGTTTAAGTACTAAATATCAATAAACCATACAAATTGTTTTTAAAGGCTCTTTTTAATAGAACTTATTCTTTTTTTTTTTTTGGTACTGAGGATCGAATTCAGGACCTTGCGCTTGTGAGGCAGGAGGCAACACCACTGAGCTAAATCCCCAGCAGTAGAACTTATTCTGGTACTAAAAGATGACAAACAAGTGAAATATATAGTAGTCAGTTGGTAATTTGTGCTATGAAGATAAATAACAAGGTGAAGGGAGATGGGACTGGTAGAGACAGGAAGGAGTGTTGCTGTTCAAAGTACAGCCCTAAGGAAAGGGCTCAGTGCCGAAATGTTACTGAAGGGACAAGGAACGGAGGGCCAAGCCCTGTGTCTGGGGGAAGTGATTTAGACAGAAAGTAGTAGGAAGTGGAGTGGCTCTGCAGTGGGACTGGGAGTCTGGCTGGCATATTTAAGGAGCAGTATGGAAAGCACTAAGATGTAGAACCCAGCTACATAAGGGGAAGGTGATACAAAATCTGTAGGCCCTTAATTAGGCTATGGTAAAGTCTTTGACTTTTGCTCTGAGATAAGCAGCAATCAGTGGAATTTAAGCTGAGGAGAGGTGTGACCTGGTATTTCAAAAAGATTGCTCCAGGTTCCCTGTTGAGACTAGGGTAGAAGCAGTGAACCCGGGGTGGGGGGTGGCCTGTTGTGGTTATCCACATAAGTGAGGTGATGGTAGCCTGGGCCAGAGTGAGAGCTTCAGAAGAGAGGAGTAGTCTGATTCTGTATTTATCTTTTAGCTAGAGGCTTTCTAGAAATATGGAGTATAAGCATTAAAAAATTAGATAGTTCCTCTGCTAACATTTCATGCCCTTTCAATTGCTATTCCGTAAGTATCTAAAATTAAGTTTTATGGTTGTTGTTCAGATTATTTTCTTTTTGTATTTAACTGTTTTTACTACCAAGGAGTGTAAACCACCTCCCTGTTCATACAAGCCTTATATAAGTTTGGGCTACACTATTGAATTTCTCGAGAAACTTCCTAGTCTCCCTAACTATCATCACTTAGAACTTTCCTTTTCTGTATAGGAAAACACTACTCTGGAATTTGCCAAGGTCTGACCTTCCTATGAGTTAGGGATTCAAGTGACGGGACTGAGTAGAAAGGAAGCAGGTGGTACTTCAGACAAGTGTTCTTTCCTCCCCGGGACCCAAATTGCTGGCCACATCTCCTGTAACACAAGGCCGGCTGAATCTGTTTCTGCCAGAACCTCATCATGTTACTCTTCTGTTATGTCACTCGCATGTGGACAAGGAAAGGGGGAAATAGGGGCCAGAGTTGGACTACCTTCTCCCCTGGCTGCTTATTCACATGTTGCTAATAACTTCAGAAAGAATCCCACTCTTAGAAACCTTAAAAGGATGATTTTGGATCAAAGCAAAGAAGAAAGACAAGTCTTTGATCCCAGAGACCTATCAGAACCCAGGCATCTGCCACAGGCATCACCACCATGCATACCACCATGCTGCAGAGGCTGTTTAGATGTGTTCTTGACATCCCTTAAAACCCCACCTGCCCTGTTCAGCAGAATAGCAGTGTTCAGCATCCCTGCCAGGAGACACCTTTGTTAATCCTACTTCACAGATGGTGGAACTGAAGCACGGAGCACTTGAGTGAACTTGCCAAGGTTACGCAGAAAAATGATTGCCTTATTTTCTGATTTTTCTTGTGAAATTACACACAAAACTAAACACACCAACTCCCATTATAGCCAACACCTAGATTCAGCAGCTTAGAGATTTTGCCACATTTGCCTTATATCTTTCCAGACGGATATCAATTTCTCTTTCCCCTCCAAACTAAAGTATGTAGCTCTAGGGCCGGGGATTTAGCTCAGTGGTTTCGCTGCCTGCCCTGCAAGCGCAAGGACCCAAGTTCGATCCCCAGTACCAAAAAAAAAAAAAGTGATAAAGTATGTAGCTCGAAAAATTATAGACGTGTGTGTGTGCACGCATCCGCACCACTAATGCTCCTAACAGTTATCAATAAAATCTTGGTATCATCTGGTTTTTTGAAACCCATTTTTCCACTCAAAGAAGTTTATAAGCTCATGGATAGTTAGACCTTAACCAGGATAACTGATTCACGTCATTGACACACTATACCTCCTTTAGTAATTGAATAAGCAGAGTAGGAGGGGAGTAGTCCATAGGCTGGGCTGCTAAGTGGTAAGTGCTTGATGATGTGATTTAGCTCTGTCTGGGTCCTATGAGTTTTTAAAATATGGCTAGAGAAGAACACAATTAAGTTGAAGAAATTCATTCTCTTTGGTATGGCCTTTTGCATGCTTTAGAAAGGTTTTTAATAAGCACCGTTTATGACTTTGTGCTATTTTACAGTACTTCCTGGGATTTACTAAGGGGCTCGTAAACAAGTTCTATCCTATTAATATTACCATAGGAACCAAGCCGAATTAATAGGAAAGAAAATATTTCTCACCAATTGTAATGTTTTCTTGGCATGTTTTTGTTACATGCCTGTTGAGCAAGTGTATGTTGTGGACATTCTGCAGGAAAGAACACTTTTTACTTTAGTTTCACTTGCTATTCAACAGTAAGTAATTGAATGAATAAATAAAACTCAGGTCACAGATTAACTTTTTATTAAAAGGTTATGTGACACAGTTGGTGTTAGTATTGTTTTTTGTACCATCCCCTAGCTGCAAAAGGAGACATCTATTTATTGCCACAGTTCAGTAAGTTCTATTCTAGTGTTTTTGCCTACGTGTTCTTTTTAGTCCCTTCATTACCATCTGAAACAATAATGAACAATGCGGAGGCCACCTGAATTTTCCTTGGCTTGCCACTGTGATTTTAACATAATATATTTGAAAGCTGCCCTTAAATTGCAGTTATATATTTTGTTTTTCTGAATTTTAAAGTTAACTATTATTTTCCATATCACTGAATAAATTTTCATTTGGAGTGGAAAAGTAAGTACCTAAATTTTTTTTCTACAACTGTACATCATATACTGATCTAAAATAGGCCACTTATACTTTTTCCTGTCACTTTCAGTAAGACCACTGTATTCAAGGTATTTTAGTCATTAGAAACAGTATGAACAAAGTGAGTGTCAAAACCTGGATTCTCTAGTTGGCTGTGCCTTAACTAGTGCTAGAGTCTTACACAAATCACTTTTTCTTGTCTATAAAAAGATAAGATTGAATTGGATGATTCCCTAAGTCTGTCAGTACATCTGTAAGGAAAGTTTGTACATGTGTTGGTGGGCCTGTTATAACAAGAATGAACTATTCGCCTGTTAAATTTTACTGTGATTCAGTTTAACTTTTTTCAGTACTAGGCACCGAATTGGGAGGCTTACCCGTGTTAGGCAAGTGTTCTATCACTGAGCTTCAGCCCCAGCCTTTTTTATTATATTTTGAGACGGGACCTTGCTAAACTGTTCAAGCTGGCCTCAAACTTGGAATCCTGCCTCAGCATCCTCAGGAGCTATGATTGCAGCCATGTGCCTCCACACCCAGCTCAATTTTTTTAAATGATTTTAAAGTGAATGGTTTTTACAACAGTAAAAGCTATGTAAAGCTACTTTAAAATTTTTCCCTAAATTCTCCAATAATGTGTTTGTAATAATAGAAAATCTGAAAAATTTAGGAAAAAATAAAGTTTAAAACTCATTAGAGACAGTCATTGGTAAAAATGAACTAGATAATCTAAGGGAAATGAATAAATTCCTACAATTTACCAAACATACAACCTACCAAAACTGAGTCATGAAAAAATAAAAAACGTCATAGATCAATATGAGTAAAAAGATTCACTCAGTAATCAAAAACCTCAAAAGAAAAGCACAGGACCAGCTGGCTTCACTGCTAAATTCTACCAACCATTTAAAGAACTAATGCCAATCCTTCTTAAACTCTTCTAAAAAAATTTAAGAGGAAGGAACACTCTCAGATTCATTTTACAAGACCAGCGTTACTGTCATTTAAAAAAAAAAGAAAAGCCAGAGAAGGACACTATAAGAAGAAAACAAAACTACAGGCCAGTGCCCCTGAGAAATAGAGATGCAGAAATCCTCAACAAAATGCTAGCCAAGTGCTCTACCACTGAGCTAGGTTTTCAGTCCTCATTTTGTCATTTCTTAACATTATTTTATAATGTCTTATTCTAACACTTTGAAATAAAAATTATAAGTACATGATAGAGTTCATCAGAGAATAAACACTGTCAGGATGCAGTATATATTGTCCTTAGTACTTATCTGCCTTCTAAGCCCTAACTCCAACTTTCTTATAAATTGGAATCTGGGTATAATTTAGTTTAAATTTATATAAATGATAACACTTTAAAAACTGGCAGGGTGAAGCTCATCCTTCTAAGAACAGTTAATTTGGGTATCTTAGAATTTAAAATGTTTCTCACTAATAGTACTAATGCTAAAAGCCTTAGAAACTCTGAGAAATATACCATAAGATACCACTGTCTGCATGTGCTGCAGCTGAATTTCAAGACCTAGCTCCCCAAAAATGGATGATAATTTGAGCCAAAAATGACAGGTTTTTTTTTCTATATTAAAATAACCTAGATATTTCCTTACTTTAAAAATAAAAAAACTGCAGTTCAGAGAATTACTGCATTTTTGAACTCCCGACTTCCCATTCAGCGCACTTTCAACACTACCTTTACTTCTCTTGGGCATCCCTTTTAAACAGGCCCCAGGCCCCAGACCTGTCTGGTCACACACAGGAGGTGGGTGCATGTACTGCTGCTCCCCTTCACTGCATGACTACTTGAGCCCTGCCTCCTGTCAGATCAGCAGCAGCAGGAGATTCTCGCAGGAGCAAGAAACCCTACGTGGGTTGTGTACGAGCGATCTAGGTTGCTCACTTTTCATGAGAATCTAATCCCAAAACCATCATCATTCCCTCCAACCCCACACGTGCTCCCCATCCCCACCCTTGGAAAAACCAGTCTCTGGTGCCAAAAAGTTGGGGACTGCTGCTTTAAAAAGTAACATGACTCTTGCTGATTATAATGTTTATTTTGATGGTCAGTAAGGTGCTTTGTTCAGGCCAGTATATATGAAAAAGAAAATAATTGCAAATGCTTACTTTGTACCAAGCAAATATAATATTTAATATTTTCAACATTACTACTGATTATTTCAAGAAAAGTTAACCTACTGTGAATTTAACAGTGAGCATAAATCAGCAAATAGATTCTAGCTAGTAAAAACTATTGAGGAGGGATAAGTTTAGTTTAAGAAATAAATTGAATGGATAAATTTTTAACGCAATTTTGTAATACTAAGAATTGTGAAGTTCATTTGGGGATTAACTGTCCAGATTATTTGGATACAAACAAGGCACATACAGAGTCATGGTCTGGATGATACGGAATTTTAGATTGCTGAGCTGCTGAAGAAATTCAGTGGTGTTTGCCAATAAAATTCAAGTGCCTAGGACAATGACATTGCAAGGAGACTTTAGTCACAATTAAACAGGAAAGTAGAATTAGAAAAAACTTTTTTGTTTTAAAATCTGTAATCCCATATAATATCTGTAAGATAAGTAAATTAGGAAAATGTTTTCTTAAACCTTACTTTTAACTGCTCATAACCACATTGGAGATGCAATCACTATTTTGCCAATAATTGCCAAAAATAGCAATACTTCTTGCAGGCTGTTCTAATGCTGCACTATTATTTTCCAGACAAAAACTTAATATAGTTATGGAGGCAACTCATGGCGAGGCAAAAACTAAAACTTTTTCTTTGACCAAGGACTCTAACTACATCTGCAGCCTCGTTTCATTTCTTGTTCACTTGTATGCAGTCACCCTGGAGTCCTTTCAGCTCTCTGTATGTGGCTTTTGTCATTTCCCTGTAACACTCTGCTCCCCCTCCCCTCACCACCTCCCTCACCTGTAAGAAGCATTTAGCTTATCTAGGGAAGCCTTCTCTGAGTTAGTGCAGTGTCCCATTACTCCCATGTCGTATGGTACCATATTCTTGTCCCTCACAGCACTGGGCCACTGCTGCAACCCTAACATGTACCATAGCACCTGGCACAGGGAGGTCTTCGAGGATGATCTGATTGAATGCATAAGTGAATTTGCGACTATTCCTCAAGCTAAATTTTAGAATCAAGCTTTTCGGTGAAATTAAGTTATTAATTTGGGATAATATATTAAAAATGGCATTTTTCATTTATTTAAATATTTTCTCACTTTTGTGTATTAAACATTTCATATTAAAGTTATTCTTTTATGTTATAAATGGAATATCTAGCTGGTGTTCATTTTTTGTTTATTGGGGATGGAATCTAGTTGGTCATCATTGCCATTTAGAAGTTTGCATTTTTATCTAGTTATAAAAGTGTTTGTGTACTTTACTTAGAATTTTACTGTTAGAAAATATGAAGTTATGGGCCGGGGATTTAGCTCAGTGGTTTTGCCGCCTGCTGCACAAGCACAAGGACCCAAGTTCGATCCCCGGCACCAAAAAAAACCCAGAAAATATGAAGTCATGTAAAAACTGAAAGATATTTACATAATTATTTTTATCTCCATTAATCATTAACTTTTTTATCATAAAACTGGGGAAGATTCTCTTTAGAATCTTAGTCAAAGAGGGGAAGGACTAAATGTATAATAGGTCATGTGAAATAGGAAGAAAAGGGGCAAAGGGGAAGGAAGTGGGAGGGCTAAGGGAAAGGATAGAAGGGAATGGGATTAATATGAGAAAATGGAAAAATAGGAACAAAATTTTTGTAAATAGGGAGGGCTGGAGGGGTTGAAGGGAGGGCTGGGCAAGGGTGAAAAACAAGAACCAAGAGAGACTATGTAAAGGTGCACATTTCCAATGATGAATGTCATTATATTGTATACCTAAAATGTACCAATGATTAGAATGAATAATTGATAATGTAAAATAGGAAGAAAAGGTCCAAAGGGGTAGGGGTAGTGGGAGGCACAGGGGAAAGGAAAGAAGGGAAAGGAAAAAATGATGAGAAATGGAAAAAATGGAAATAAAGTCTTTGTAACTAGGGAAGGGTGGAGGGCGTGAAGGGAGGGCTAGGAATGGGGAAAAAATAAGAACCAAGATGCATTATATAAAGGTACAATTCCCAATGAGAAATGTAATTGTGTTGTATACCTACAATGTACCAATAAAAGAATTTAATACAAAAAAAAAAAGAGTATTCCTTATTGGGAAAGCAACTTCTGGGCAGTCCCCACCTTTGACCATTTAACACATTACCTAGTTTGAGAAAATTTTATAATTAACATCTGTGTCATTTTGTTACTTATCCCTAATTCCTATAAGGCAGGTTTATTTCATATTGACGAAGAACTGAGTCTTAAGCACATTAAGAGACTTCTGTAAGTCATTAAAATATGAGATCTGAACCAGTCTTGATACTCAAATCCTTATTCTTTAAAAGTTTATGCTGTTTCTCCCATACTGTGTTGCTTTGTACTGTATGCATACAGCAATCTGAAAGTACTTAACTGGATTCCAAGGAGTTAAACACTTTGGCATATTTTTCCTTTATTTATATTTTCATGTATTATTCATTTAGAAAATCATTTTAAATAATCTTTTTTGTAGGAACCTCCAGAAATTTAGCCTTTTTGGAGACATAAGTGTTCTACAACAGCAAGGAAGTTTGTCAAATACATACCTCACCAAGGTGGACCCTGATGGCAAAAAAATTAAACAGTAAGTTATATAGGTAGTAGATAGGGTTTATTTTAATAATAATTCTAGCTTTTTCCATAAAATTACAAAATAAGCAGAATAATAATTTTTGTTTTCTAAAAGAACACACATGTCATAATAATGATGAAATACAGTAATCAGTATATGCCATTCCATGTCTTAAATCTTTTAAGACAAATCAGAATAGCTTGCTGAATAATTATTGCTACCTAAAATTATTAGTCTTTACTTGCCTGTGCTGTAACATGAGTTGTATGTCATCAGTCTTTTCTACCATACTGGTATAAAATACTGTTTTCCTTAGATAAGGAACATATTTTTATGTTTAATATTTCTATATGCTTAATATATCTTATCATATTTTAATGGTATTTATTATAGGTTGAATAGAAATTAAGTAATGAGGGAAAATATCTCAACATTACATGCAATTTATCACCTGTTTCAGAAAGCATTGTTAAAAACTTAGGGCTAGATGTTAGTGAGATCATTGTGGTTGTGTTTTCCTTAACAGAATTCAACAGCTGTTTGAAGAAATACTGAGTAATAGTAGGCAACTGAAATGGCTGTCCTGTGGATTTATGCTGGAAATAGTAACCCCAACATCACTGTCATCTCTCTCCAACTCCATTGCCAACGCCATGGAGCACCTGAGTCTACTGGACAACAACATTCCGGGCAGCAGCACTCTTATCACTGCAGTCGAGCTGGAGCGATTTGTGAATCTGCGCTCGCTTGCTCTGGACTTCTGTGACTTTACAGCTGAGATGGCGAGAGTCTTAACAGATAGCACCCATGTGCCTTTGCAGCGACTGTCTCTCCTGGTCCACAATGTTTCTGTGATGCACAAGTCTCTGGACAACATGCCGAACGATGAGCATTGGAAAGCCCTCTCACGGAAGAGCGCCACTCTCCGCGTCTACATAATGGCGTTTGATATCAAAAGTGAAGACATGTTAAAGATCCTGAAGCCCAGTATACCGCTGGAGAGGATCCACTTTGACAGCTACATCACTTGTGTTTCAGGGGCTATTGTGGATCTCATATCCAGGCAATATGACAAGTTCCTCACTCATTTTATATTGATGAATGATGTGATTGACACGTCTGGCTTTCCAGATCTTAGTGACAACAGAAACGAAGACCCATTGGTTTTATTAGCATGGAAGTGCACAAAGCTCTCTCTTCTAGCAATTCATGGTACGTAATTTTGTTCACTCTAATTTTCTGTTAGCATTACACATAAAATAGTTGATGCCCATAAAAAGATGGCACTGACTTCATAATGTTAACATATCTTACGACAAATTGATATATACACTCTTACGCTTTTTAAATTTGTAAAATACATCTCTTAGAAATTCAAAGTCATACCTCAGCCCGAAGCATTCTGCTCCAACTTCCCTCTTAACCTTTTTTCTGTCATGTATTTTACACATCCGCAGAAACCATTTGAAATTAATTCAGCTAAGAAAACATATGTGTATACCTACAGTAAGTATATTTCCTCTGAAAAACATTAACACAGAAGGAAAGGAAATATTTTTTTGTGTTCACTGCCTCATCTTTTAGGTAGATATTGATGTACTTGTATGATTTTTTTTAAATGATTCCACGGATTATGTTTATTTCTTAGTGGGGTCATTCATTTTAATGTGAACTATTCTTATTTTAATAAAGTTGCTATTCTGACAAATTGCAAGAACATTGTACTTCCTTTCTGATATTTAAAGACAAAAAATAGCCTGTAAGAATGTCTAACACTGTCTTTATTAGCTCAATTTCAGTATTTGGAAACTTCTTAGCCTTCGTATGTGTGGAATGAGTGTGTATTGCTTGTCATGTTTTGCTTTATAATTTGGCCAGACATCAGAGGTGGTATCAAAGAATAGATCAATGTGGAAAGTATAAAAAAATGCTTAAAGTGTTAAGTCAAAAATGACACTTTCTTTAAAAGTTAATTTAAATCATTTTTTTTTTTAGACAGGATGTCACTATGTAGCTCAGGCTGGCCTTGAACTCCCCGATTCTCCTGCTTCAGCCTCCGGAGTGATGGAATTACAGACACATGCCACCACACCTGGCTCTTTTTTTTTTGTTTTCCTTCTAAAGCTTTATTTTTACGTAAAATATAATTATAGGTGTTAAATCAGTCTTTTAAATTTTTTTTTTTCTTCTCAGAAATAGCATGTTGCCAGGCATGGCACATGCCTGTAATCTTAGCACTTGGGAGACTGAGGCAAGAGGATAACAGAGTTCAAGGGCAGCCTGGGCTACATGGCAAGTTCAAAGCCAGCCTGAACTACATAACAAGACCCAGTCTTGTTCAATAACATGTTCGGTACAGGTGAAGCCCCCCTACCATCCATTCCTCTTTATTCTGTCCCAGAAGTTAACCGTTATTCTGAAGTTGGTACATAGCATTCCCATGACTTTTATACTTTACATATTTGCTACTGACGACTGACAGTTTATCTTCAAAGTTTAAAGTGTTGCTTCATAACTTTGGATTGTGAATCCAATTGAAAAATACTGATTTACTGTGTATTGTTAATATATACATAAATATGAAATAAAGATTTGTTCCTTATGCTACATCACTATCGAAAACTATTAACATTTATTTATATATACTTTAAATATCTTCTGTTTTACTGAATGAATATCAGGACTATGTCACCTGATAGTTCACCATGCACAATGGTGCTCTCGAAGACAGTATCCGACACGTAGCCTTTCTTGGCAGGGGAGGTGGGGTGCTAAATAGTCCAGGTTCTTTTTCTAATTTCAGTATATGTTTAAAAAGGAAAGACCAACATGATAAAAATTTGAATCTTAAGAAGCATTGAATGATGAAAAGACTATCTTATCAAAGGTACGTAATACAATGGAAGGCTCTAACTGTTGTCTTCTGCTTACTTTTTAGGTTACACGGTATGGGCACACAACCTCATTGCCATTGCTCGTCTTCGTGGCTCTGACCTGAAAGTGCTTGAAGTCACTGAAGAAAGCATTGATTTTGACCAAGGAGAACTGGCGGACCAGGACGTGGACCCAGTGCATAACCTTATTGAGCAGGTGTCCCTTGGCCTGGGCCAGCCTTGGCACGCGGTCATGGACATCGAGTCACTCAGTGTCTTCACTGAGCCAAATCGTCATTTTTACAGAGAGATGCAAACCTTCAGTGAAGACATTTAGCTTTTTTTAAATGTATAATTCCTGTGGTTACATATGCAAGTAGGGTCCCATTATTTTTTTTCAGTAGTGTGTATTAATCCCCTTGTGCTGTGTTTAATCAGTATTAGCTTTATAGAATTATATATGTATATTCTACTTCTTGATCAAAGAACGTAGTCGGGTATTGGTTTAGAAGTTTAAAGTGACACTGTATAGGGCTTTCACGGTTAATGGACTCCTTACTAAACCTTAAGGACATACAACGGAAGATTGTCTGAGGTTGCTGGCTAACTTTGTTTTTCACTGAGTTACTCTGCCTTTTTGATATTTTTATTCTTTGTGTATCAGAGTTCAGAGCTCAGGAGCCAAAATATTTTTATACGTATGTATATATATATATATCCATAGCCTGGTGGATTTGTATGCAATGCACTGCATCTATGTATTCCAGCAGCATTTCATTAACTTTGATTTGAAATGGAAGAGGGAAAGATACTATGGTCCCAAATGGTAATCTTTAACGGAAAGCCAATTAACTTGCATTACCAATATAATAGTTGATATCACCAATTACCATGGTGAATTTCATATAGTACTAGGATAGAACATTGCTTAATCCGTTTTTTTAAATGCATTTACATAAACATGAATACTCAGAATTGTTGGATTTTTTTAACTATATCTGACATTTTATTCATCAATTACATTATACATTAAGTTAGCTTTCGAGCCCAGATTTCAAATAGTGGAGGAAGAAAGAAGCTATTCCAGGGTAAAACCTCCAGAACAAAATCAAAGTAGAGTTATAAACACACATGCTTATAAACATTAGTCGTGAAATCCCTTGCAACGAGTCACTGGATTTTTCTCTGTCAGCACGCGTGTCAGCTGCCAAAGAATAGACTTAAATGAAGTGCCCACATGCTGGCAGGGGCCGGCCCATTCTGGCCAGCCAGATACTGCTAGATTGTAATATTAAAGGTCGAATTTCGACCTGTGGTACACAGCTGTGCTGTGGCTCAGTCAGCAACCTCAACTCTGAAAAAACAAAAAAAAGAAAAAAAACATGCACCTGTTTCACTGTGAATAGTGAATGTAAAGGAAAGAAAGGAAAAACTGAAAGCTTGTTCTATCATAGGTATGAGCTGCTATTCTACATGAAGAACATTCCATGAAGTATGTTTTAAAACCTTGTTATATCTGAGAGGCTTTAAAAGCCAATTTAACTGTTTCAGGGCAACCGCGGTACAGACGTGGTCTCTGTGAGACTTCCACCTGACCCCAGTTTTAAGTGGTACGAATGTTGTGCATTTAATGTTAAAGGACAGTCTGCAATAATAAAGTAAGTAGCCAACGTGGGTGCCCAGCAGTGCTGAGACCTGGCTGCTCTATTGTAAGCTTTGGAAACACAATTTATGCAACAGATGTCCAGATATGATTCTATTTATGGAAAAAGTTTATATGTTTTACAAATGGTTTTACCATCTTATATTAAATGACCTTCTGACAGGTGTGCACTGTTTTGTCTCCAGTGAGCACATACCATGCGGATTTTATACGTACATCAGTAGTGTGAATCCACTGGCACAGTGTGTGTAAATGCCAGATGTGGTGAGATTTTATCTTGTATATGTAATCAGATAAAATAACTCCTGACAGAAACTGTAAGGAAACCAGCTGAATGTTTGACCTGATGACTGATGTTGTATGGTTTATGTTAAATGTATATTCTTTTAATCAATGAATAAAGCATTAAAAAGTGATCATTGTAATATATTTTATTGTATGTGAAGCATGAAAACTTTTAAAAAGAGTTAAGTAAACTGCAATAATCCTTACATTGTGTATAATCATGTTAGCTGCTGTTGTATTCTGGTGCAGCAAAGCTTAAGCTTGGGACTATATCATAAAAAGTTAGGTTGAATAATTTAAAAGGTTTTAATTTTTTTAATTCACTTTGACAAAAGACAAGCTTAAAAGCAAGACATGACTGGTTAGCACAAAATCCTAGTGTATTATGCATTTAGAATACATTATTGATACAGTAAACATTTATAGACTATAGGCACTTTTTTTAAAATACTATATGCAAAAATACTTAGATTTGCTCATATTAAATACTTCATAAGTCCTTTTATTGTTTTGGTTTGATGATGTGATTTCTATTCTTGGTTGTTAAAATACACAGCTCTCATGGGAAAGAACATGTTTTCCTTCTTTTACCTTCCCTTTAATCACTGCCGAGTTTTCACTGGATAGTCTGGTGTTCAGAAAGAATTGTCCTTAGCACATACCAGTTCCTTTTTCTTAAACACATCTGACGCCTTTTAATGAATCCACATCTCGGTATTTAAAATGTACCCAAAATGTTTGAAAAAGGAAGGTCGGTTAATATGAGCAGCACACGTATGAGGGCTGATGTAGGAAAGTACTCAACTCTGAGGTTCACCATCTCTAGTCCTAACTCTGCCTGAGCACAAACCCTTCCACAGTTTGTTTCCTTATCTCTGGACTTGGTTATCAGACTGAGTCTTCACTACCCCAACCACTCAGACATACAAGATCATCCTTGAACAAAGGTATTAGTTTGAACATAGTTTACTAAATTATAGGAAATTTATATATCTAAGATTATCTTCCAGCCGGGGATTTAACTCAGTGGTTTCAACGCCTGCTGCGCAAGCGCAAGGACCCAAGTTTGATCCCCGGTACCAAAAAAAAAAAAATACATTTCCATAAAATTATCTTCCAGTTTCCCTCAGCACCCAGAATAAAAAAGCTGGGGAGCTGGGGAGGTGAGGCTTCAGAGGAACACTGTGCTCGCAGTTGAACACAGATACCAGGCCAAAACTAGCTTGCTTGTGTTCAGAACATCTATCAGAGTGGGTCTCCATGAAGCCGGTAACAAAACACAATGCTAATTGAGTGGCATGTAAGCACATGTCAGTAACTTCCAAAGCCCAAACTATAATGTCTAAAGTAGTGCTTCCAAACCTCATGTCCTGACACAGAAAATATTGTACATACATAAACTACAAGGGGTTGAAACCATGAGTCATGTTACACAATTGAAAAAATAAAATGCAAAAGATTTGAGGCAGTTGAATTTGTATAGAACTTCAAATTTTGTCAAATGTTTTGATAACCACTCTAAATTTTAATACTGTCACAATGAGTAATACCCAACAAATAGGTAATAATTGTATTTTCTACAACCATTCAAAATATTTACTAGTGAAATTTAGAACAAAAATTGAGGTGGGATCTCCCTACATTGCTTAGGCTGGCTTTGGAATTCTGTATTCTTTAAATTTTTTTTCAGATGAAGTCGGGGATTTGGTTCTTGTGTTGCCCAGACTGGCTTTGACTTATGCTTGCTTCCTCTTGGCCTCCTGAGTAGTTGGAACTACATGCACAGCTGAAATTAGGAAATTTAACAGCTCTTCTTTTTCTTTCTTTAGTATAGTGTTGAGATTTCTTGACCAGTAAGTCCCTGACTTATAAATGAGTTCCTATCTGGGAGAATATTTTTAAGTTGGATTCGCTCCTTTCTGACAAAGTGAGTCTTACACAGTACACCTGTGAAAGTTTGTAACATGAATGTTTGTAAGTCAAGGACTTAACTCTAATGTGAATTTCAAATTGAAATGGACTGTTTTCATTACAAGTATTTCAAAGAAATGATGCTATAGTTTGTAATGTCCCACACGTAACCCTGACACTAGCTGAGAGACCACTGGGAGCATATATTAGTCACCAAGAGACACCAATACCTGATACATGAAGGCAGTTGGAGGCCTGTGGGGAACTGTCTTTGACCCCAGCTCCCTCCTCCCTCAACACCAGCAGCTACATCTGGGGTCATCACACACTTGGGGGTCCTGTCTCCTCTTTGCACACTTGGCACCTGCTTTGCTCACAGCTTCCTAGACCCCCTTGTCCATGATGGACACTCATCTGGCCAAGGAGTAGTGAGTTTCTCAGTTTTCTCTCTACCTAAGACATTATCAGACCCAGCTCCTCATTCCTCCAAGTGGACAGCATCAGGAGTGACAAACCCAGGCTCCCTGTAGCATTTGAAGGCCATCGCTTTGGTCCAGTCTTCTAGTTTTGGTTGCTGGTTGTGAAAAGAATATAGAAGATGCATTGTAAGTTTTCAGGACAAATAATTTGTTCTGAAAGATTGGGGGGAAAAAAAAAAACCTAGGGCAAGATATATCATGTGCTGACAAGGAAAAGACACATTCGGAACACAAATTGTTACTTGCAACATTTGGCTTGCAAGTCCAAGATCAAAGTGCTGGCCAGTTTGGTGTCCAGTGAGAGCCCAGCCTCCCATTCCAGGAGGTTGCCTTAAATGCCACATGTTGTACAGAGAACAAAAGCAGCAGAAGAAACGAAAAGCAAACATTCCTACAAGGCCTTTTTATACAGTACCATCAGTCCAGCCATGAGAGCAGTCCTCAGAACCTAAACACTTCCTTAAGCTCCTGTTGTATTAGGGTGTAAGTTTTTTACCTGTGAATTTTGGAGAGGACACAAACAATAGTAGCAACCAAAGAAGAGCAGAGTATTGAATCTTGGGTGAATCTAAAATGTGACCAAGGCAAGAAGGTAAGAAAGAGTATGGCCTTCCATTCATTCATGGATGAGTGCATCACAGAAACGAAAGAAGCTCAAAAATCTGCTGAGACTAGTTTGTAGGAAATTCTAAATTGACTTTTTAAAATACATTATTGTGGGGGCTAAAAGGGAGATATTTGTTAAAGGATACAAGCTTTTATTTAAGTTTTGGAGATCTAACACAAAGATGTATAGTGACGATCATGACAATAGTGAATAACGTATCCTTTAAATCTCCTGAGAGATCTCAAGTGCTGTCACCATAGAAAAAGTTAACCATGTGTAGTGACATATATTAAGTAGCTTGATCATTGTAATCATTTCACAACATTCACAAATACCAAAACATTACATCGCCCACCTTCAATATGCACAATTTCTGCCAATCACACCCATGAAAGAGAAAATGTCACTGAATTTGACTGTCATAATTTAAAGCACTATTGCCATTAGAGCAATACTAAATATATACATTATATAAAACTATCTCAGCTATTTGAACTTCAAAAGTAAGTATAAAAAATTGCTATAGTCAGATTCACCTCTCACTAATACTGAAAGGTATCACGACCAGAAGAGCCATTGCCACTTGTTTCAGCTCACTCTGCCTTCTTTTCATCCTAATTCTAATGACCCTATTCATCTGGTTTCTTGGTTAACAGTAGATCAGAAGGGCAGATAATGGTGAAGGCTCAGAAGCTTATATACCTGGAAGAGAGGACTTAACAAGCCTTAGGCCATTTGTAGAGAGATGTGAAGCAGACTTCAACATCTGTACTAAGCTTGAAATATAGGGTAATGCTAAATATTTGTAATGATCATGAATAATATGGAAATAATGCATTGTGTAATAATGAGTAATAATAAGTTAATGGAGGAATTAATATACTTTAGAAACATTTCCACATAAGATGGTTAAAAATAAATGTTTGTGATTTAAAAAATGGGCTTTAGGGTCCGGGGTTTAGCTCAGCGGTTTTGCTGCCTGCTGCGCAAGCGCAAGGACCCAAGTTTGATCCCTGGTACCAAAAAAAAATACCAAAACTAAAGAATGGGCTTTAATCAGAAATAGTTCTGAGAAAACATTGGAAAATTAGCTCAAAATACTGCAACATGTGTTACATACTTAGTGTATCAAGCACTGTTTTATGCACTTCACGAGCAAATATATTCTCATTTATTTCTCAGTAATCCTGGCATAAATGTCATCCTCATTTCATAAACTGAGAGACGAGAAGGTTAAGAATCTTGTCCGAAGTCATAAAGCTAGTAAATGTTTGAGCTGAATTTAAACACAGATGATGGGAATCCTACATTATACCACCTTTGTGCTGCCACTTTTAAAACACTACATCTACACCCCTGTGGGACAGATACCTTTTTCTAGTTAATGTATAGATTTTCTGTGAATGTATAGCTACAAAAGTTCCATCCATATTCATATGCCAGCATTCCTGCTGTATTTCTTGAAGTACATCAACTTCTGTGTATTTCTACTGAATCACAAAGCAACCCAATGGTCATATAGGTATATGAATTTATATCTAACATACAAAGTATGTATGTACATGAAAATATGGTGGAAATATGAACATACTGTATAATGTGTATAATTTTATTTTTAATCCTAATTTTTAATATGAAAAATTACATAATAGTCATTATGTGGTAATCTCACCTACTGTCAGCCAAGTTAACTGTAAAGTTACAATAGGTACTACCTTGTACTTGTATTATTTCTGGAAACAAAGAACTATATTCACCTGAAGTGATACATTGTTGGAAATGTTCAAGTTAGGATGTACATAATTTTGGTCCTTTATAAATACTACTTTAGCTATATTCATGAACCAACAAATGGAGGGCATTTTTCAAAGGCTAGCGGATTCACAATTTTATTAATACATTAGCTAGCTAACTTCTAAATCAATAAAATCAACAGACTACTCTGGCATTTTACCAGATAGAGGTAGTTACTTGACTTCTTTCTGCAAAATAAAATTAATTTTTCTTTTGAAAATATACTAGTAAGTATACTATAATTTTATTAAAATACTAGATAAGACTAATATTCTTTGCATAGATTTAGATACTAAATAAGGATAAACTCTAAGGACAAACTATTTCAAAATGCAAAGTTAATACAAATATTTAGAAATTTGAAAAACAATTTTAAAAAGACTTGAAGACAAGTTTAACATCAACTATTAATTCAACCTTTCTTAGAATACTAGGCCAAAATATAAATCTTCCCACAGCCTGAATGTTAAGGAATTTAGAAGCATTCTTAAAGACTCAAAAAATATAAGTTGACTTTTAAAGAGAAGCTTTTCCTAAAATGAAATAGTAAAACTGTGAAATTAATAATCAAAGAATTACTAAAGAAAACAAGCAAAATTCACATCCGGTCTTAGGTGGGGCTTTTTAAAGAATGGCTGAATCTAGAGTGTGTGATTGATTCATGGTGCAATGCTAGGCCTGAGGACACTAGGATTAAGGGTGTGAGTGCTATTCACTCTAAGTAGACTGAATAAGATAAAAGAGACAGGAAGAGGCTGTTAAGGTCCCTTGTTGCTTTATTACCCTCTGTCCACCATGAACTGTTCTCTGTGATGTCCCTCTGCCAAGCTGCCTTGCTTTGGAGCCAGCTTGTTATGGACTGAAACCTCTAAAAACTGTGAGCTAAATAAACCTTTCCCCCTTTAACTTTGGGGTCAGGTATTTTGTCTCAGGAACAAGAGAAAAGTAACAGCACAGGCTTCTAGATTTAATCGTTAATTTACAACAACAAAGGCACAAGAGGCAATGTTAAATGCTGCCATGGAGATCTAGTCATTGAATGACTGTGAGAAACTATAGGATAATTTGTCATTGACCTGGTTTCTTCATTTTAAAAATAGGGAGCTCAGTGGCGCCATGTCTGCCTTACAAGCTCAAGATCCTGAGTTTGATCCCCAGTACCAAAAAAAAAGGGAGTAAAACCTACATAGTAAGAAACTTTAGGGCTGGGGATTTTAGCTCAGTGGCGGCTCACCTGCCTAGCAAGCACAAGGTCCTGAGTTTGATCCCTGGTACCAAAAAAACCCAAAAAAACCCCAAAAAGAAATGTTAAAACCCTATCAGACGAACACAATATTTGGACTTTACATACCGACTTTAAAAAACATTTAAAACAATTGAAAAACTGTGAATGGATACTTGATAACATTGTGATTAGATGTTAAATGATATTTGACGACAGTAGGAAATTACTGGGATTTTAAAAGGTGAACAATGGCAAAAAGTTATGTTTGCTGCTTATCTAAAGGTCTTTATCCATCAGAAATACAGGCCGTTCCAGCCCAGGTACATTACCAGTTCTGTATGTAGCAGAAGAATATTAACGACTAATCACTGAGTTGTTTGCAAGCCACTACAGTAAGTATGAAAACTTTTTGAAAGCTAAGGCATAATGCATTGCAAATTCAATGATTAAATAACATGTTATATTAGACTCCACGTGAAGTATGAAAGTCCATATTAGCTTTAGGAGGGAATACTAGCTTTGGAATTGAAACATACATGAGATCACCTTTAATATCTTTACCTCTAGGTTACTGAATATTTTAGAATGTACAAGTCATTTGGCATTATGAGAAATATTAATATTGCCACTGGAAGGGCTCTAGTTATGGAGGCATTCAAGACAGAATTTTAAAATATTTTACAGCTTACTTTCAAGTATTCAAATATTTTAAATCCTCTCAGTGCTGTTTTAAATGGTTTATACTAGCTCAATGTATTCTAGGAATAATCTGATAGTTTAAGAACAATCTCATTCCCAGCAAATCACGATGTTTGATGGATGATGAATGTAATTCCATGTAAGACTTCCTAAATCACAGTCTTTCAAAGAAATCCAAGAGAGGGATTATCTTTGCAGGTGGCCAAAATATGCTGCCTGTTTATAACACACATCTAGAGCACAGCCTACTAAGCAACAGATGTACTGGAACAATGCCAAAAAATGAATAAAACCTGGGCGTGGTGACACACACCTGTAATCCCAACACTCAGGAGGCTGAGGCAGGAGGATTGATTCAAGTTTAAGGGCCAGCCTGAGCTACACAGAGAGTTCAAGAAGGCCAGTCTGAACTACATAGTAAGACCTTGTCCCTCCAAAAAATAGTTTTAAAAGAGAAAAGGGCTTAGTTTTCAGTCATGGGCACTATTTTTACTCTCCAAGATGTATGTATCATGAAAGTTTCTAAACTAAATCTTTTGATTTCTATACATACTTGATGTAAGCTCCATGTTACATTTTCACAACTTGTCTATGTTCACTCCTCAGGTAATTTCCTCCACTCCCAGTTACCAGTATGTGGATAAGCCAAGTGTTTCCCAAGCCAAAACCCCCTCCACAAGCTCCACATTCATGGAACTTCTGGTATCTCGCCTTAGATGTCTAAATAGACATCTCCAACTCAACACTGCAGTACAGAATTCTCAACTTCATTCTCTCCAAAATTTCTTTCTCCCTCAGTTCCTCGGCTTTCTACAAATGGCATCATGATTCACCGAACCAATACCCATCACCTTTGACCCCTCGTTCTCTTACCTTCTGCGTGTAATCCATGAGCCAGTCCCAAGCTGTAACTTCGTCCATCTCAAAGCCACCCAATTCTCTTATCCACTGCTTCTTGCCACCATGATTTCAGTTCCACTTCCTTAGTCTTATTTCTTTGCTTCTATTCTTTCTCCCCTTCAGTTCATTCTCAATATCCAAATGAGTGATTTTCATTTTTATATACCGCAAGGTGATATGAAAATTCTCCACTGGCTTCCCAGTGTGCTTAAACTGAAACCCTTCAAGGCTGGGCCAGGCCGCCAGCTCCCACCCACTCTCCTGTGCTCACTGCACGCCACCATGCTGGACACTTTTCTTTTCCTCAAAAATGAAAGCTCATTTACTCTTGTCCAGGGTTATATCTGCATTTGTTTCCTCTCTGTGAACGCTAGTTTTCCCTCCAAATTCTTATTTTATTATTCACAGTGCAGTTCAAAATTTACCTCCTCAAACCATTCCTTGACCACCATTACCTGCTCTAATTCTCTTCAGTGCACACAATCTGCAACTGCTTTGTTTGCATTTTCTTTGTTAGTCTATCTGCCCACTATTAATTTAGAACATGGGCATCCATGGGAGCAGACTGTCTTGTTCACAACTGTCTCCTGCACACTTAAAACATTGCCTAGCACACAGCAGAGACTCAATACACATTTGTCAGATGAACAGAATATTGACATTTGGTTTTTGCATTAATAGCACTACATTTGGAAAATATTATTAAGGGGGAAATTGGGCAAGGACAACAGAAGGAAATGAGAAAATAGGCTAAAGGATTTGAAATTACAGCAATACAGCAGCAAAATAAGACTTACTGTCTCTTTAAAGAGAAGAAACACTACACAAAGAAAAAAAAACCAGAAGTTTATTTGAATATATGTCCATGGATAGTATGGGTGGGCTTATCTTACTTTATCAAGAGTTTTGTATATTGATCAATGTTAAATTCCACCCTCTTAAAAAACAACTGTTTCTTGGTAAGGCACTAAATTATTAGCAGATGGAGAAGGCATTCCAGTGCTGTTTCTGGTGGAATGAGTTACAGATGATGGTCACACTGACCCTTTTCATTTTAATTTGCACCACCCTGTTTGGGAATTTTGTCAAGGCCCACAGGAGAAATGTATGAAACAGAAGTTCTATCTTTTGTATACATCTGTAATGATATTCAATTTTTATCTAAACCAATTCTTATTATTGCTTCTAATTATATACAACAGAATTTAAAACATTAGACTAGAAAACATTTTTGTTTAAAACCTTCTTTATGAAATTAAAAAAGCAAATTCTCTCCCAAAGTATTAGGTTCATCACTAGATTGAAACAGTACATTCTCATTTCATGGAATAATTAAGATCTAAAATTAGCCAATCATCTGTTTTCATGAAAGTTACTTATTAAAGTTAATGCTAGAGGTTTCTGATTTTCCCTCCTTTTGGTTTTTGTTTGTTCTGTGTATTTTTTTGTTTTTTGTTTTGGGTGGTGGTGGTGCTGGGACTGAACCCAGGTCTCATGAACACACAAGGCAAACACAGTAGCACTAAGCTATACCCTGCCCCTAGCCCTCAAATTTTCTTTATATTAGAAATATTTTTAAAATACTAAATTAATTCACAGCATAAAATGTTATTCATATTTAATTTCAATATTAAAAATTGCTTAGAAGTCCACTTCTCTAATTCTTCTTATATATGAAGACATTTAAATCCATTTAATTAATATTTACTATTTATCTGTTTTTGCTTTAGGTTACAACCAAAAAGTCATATAATTATCAATTTGGCAGGGTCAGGGATTTAGCTCAGTGATTCTGCTGCCTGCCCCACAAGCACAAGGACCCAAGTTGGATCCCCGGTACCAAAAAAAAAAAGGCAAACAATGTGCCACTTTAAAAAGCCTACCTCTAAAAAAAAAAACCTACCTCTAATTATTGATTTCTTTTCCCCAAAGCAAGACTCATAATTCCAGGAGCTTATGAAAGAATATGACCTTAGTCACAGAATTTAGTTCAGTGTAGTAACAAAATATTAACTGTTCAAGTTGTTTCTTCCAACTTTCCAACTCTTAACTAGATTCACAATCTTAATAATGTTCTCCTTTTATATAAATAAACTGAGCAACATAAAAGATAGTTCATAGGAAATAGGGTGACAGATCTTTTGCAAAAGGGAAAGGAATCAGAATCAAGAGATGAAAAGGGGCAGGGAAGAGGATGAAAAAAGATGTGTTATGTACCAACTCCCCACAGGAATGTAATCATTCTGTATTGCAAATTTGTACTAATCAAAAATTAAAATAATGATGATGATAATGATGATGCTTTCCTTTTAGTTTCTAAAGACTTCTAATTTCTGGCTGAATGTAAAATGGCAAAAGATGTGTTCGGGCAAACAATGAAGTATAAACTAATGATGACACCATTTTAAGTACAAAAATACAGAATTACAATTACAGTCAACAGTTGCAACCTGTCAGATTTAGCTGATACACTGTTTAAAACTGAAGGGTTAGCCTTCTTCTATACATGAAAAGCAATTCAAAAAACAGAAGGTAAGTTTTAGTTGGGAGCAAATATAGAATGAGCCCAGAGTAGGAAGAATATTTATTTTCTGATTTTACGTCATTACCGCATACCAAACAAAGTTTGATCCTTGATCCCTTCTGTTACAACCAGAATCTTTACAACTCAAAATTGAAAAATAGAGTCAGCTCAGACTGAACATTTAAGTACATCCTCTTTAGCCAGTTTTGATCTCAAAACCAAATTTAAAAAGACCTGCTTCCTCAGGCTGTTAAGGAAAATGAAAATAAAAATACCTGCCCTAACTCCTTCACAGGATTGTTTTGAAAAGTATAAAGTATTACATGCAAACATTAGTTTCTACCACTCTTACTAACATTCAGAGAACTGGAGTTGGGAAGTAATCCCAGAGGTTAGTAATCCATTGTCCCAACAAAGACAGATCTTTTCTCAGACCCTGTCAAACCCAATTTCCGTGTGAACACATACCCTGATAGGGAGGACAGCTTCTTTCAACTGCCTGTCTGGATATTAGACAGATTTCCTCAGCATGAGTACCCATGGGCCCTAGTTAATTAAGATATATACTGTGTTAGTTAGCTGTTCTGCTGTGACAGAAAAATTAAGAAAAACAATTTAAAGGAGGAAAGGTTTATTTTGGCTCATGGTTTCAGGAGTCTCAGTCCATGATCAGCTGGCTCCATTGGTTCTATACCTGTGACGAGGTGAATGCCATGGCAGAGTGTGTGATGGAGCAGAGATGTTCACCTCCTAACAGCCACAAAGTAAAGAGAAGAAAAGAGCCACAAATGAAAGGGCCAGGAACCGATGCAGTCCCCAGGGGCACACCCTATGTCCCATCTTCTTCAGCTAGGCTCATCTCCTACATGTCCATCATCCTCAATAATGCCATCAAATTATGAACCCATAAGTGTATTAAGGGTCCTCCTGATCCATTCACCTTCCAAAACCCCAATTTCTGAGTCCTGCTACAGTGGGGACTCAGCACTCAACACGTGAGCTTTTGGAGGATACCTCAGATCCAAACCATACCAAATACTCTACAGGATATTTTTTTTTTTTTGGTACCGGGGATTGAACTCAGGTCCTTGCGCTTGCAAGGCAGGCGACGGAACCACTGGGCTAAATCCCTGGCCCCTAAAGGATATTAATAGACTTCCCAGTCTCCTCCAAGCCAAAGATTCACTAAAGTTGTTGTCTTTTGAAAAAACATATTTATTTGGAAAAACCATAATCACGTTCATTCTAATATAAATATTTTACCACTCACTGAGCACTTACCATGTATTAACATATATACATACATTATTTTAGACCTTTATCAACACCGATGAGAAGGCTGTCATCAGTTTGCTGTTTATTGGTAATATGCCTTCTGCACTGGTTGCTTTTAAAATTCTATTTTCCTACCATTCTGTAGATTCCTAGAGGTATGTCTAGGCAGATACACTTTTTTTTTTTGGTACTGAGGATCGAACTTGGGACCTTGTGCTTGCAAGGCCGGCGCTGGAAGCACTGAGCTAAATCCCCGGCCCACAAAGATACGCTTTTAATATGCTTTGGACTCAGAATGCTTCTGCACTCTAAGGAATTATGACTTTTGTCACTTCTGGGAAATTCTTAACCACTCTTTCTTTGTACACTGCTCTTTTCCAGTCTCCCTCTGGAACTCTTATAAGGCTCCCATTAGCTTTTTATTCTGTCTTCCACCTCCCTTAACCTCCTTCATAATTTCCATTCTTCATCTCTACACTACATTCTGGTCACTTCCCCTGAAATAAACACAAGAGAAAAATAAACTCCATGGCAGTAAAAAGAACATAGGAGCTCATCAATAAATGCAAAGTTCCGAGGTTTTCTGAAGATGGATGAATGAAAAACAGAGAGACAGCCACTGCCTAGAGTATGTCACCATGGACAGGAGCAGGCAGGCCTACTTAACAGAACCTGAGGCCATGTACTCTTTACTATACAGAGAAATGAAGATGGACACGAAAATAGGAAGATTACTTGAAGGTCTGTATATAGACTAATAGCTGGTACCACCATTCCCATCCACAGTCCAAACCACAAGACAGTGAGCGAGGATTTGCCTCCAGCTAAAACACTGAATAGATCTTCCCTAAAAAAAGTAAACTGAAATAATCAAGGGCTTCTAGTGTGAGGCAGTGTCCCAGACAAGGCCCCAGCAGTCCAGCATTTGAAAGCCCACACCCTATCAGCCATCCTAAGGGAAAGCCTGTCAGTCACTGTCCCCTCTCCCCGGGACACACCCACACAAGAATCCACAAAAAAAAGATCACCTGAGAAAGAGACCAAAGAGGAAATGGTCCTTTCCTATACTTAAAAAGGTAAAAACTAGTGCCATCTAACCATCTTTCTTTGCCATGGACAATTTAAAGCTTACCAGGCATGTGAGAACAGAAAGTCCTGGACAGGCAAACAAAATGATTAAACCCAGAGAAAAGAGATAACTTAGAAGAGGGCTTTTAGAAAGTGCTAATTTATATAGAAAAAAATCAAGAAGATATGTAAATCATACAAAAAGGACAGAATCTATGAAAAAAACCCCAAAGTATAATAAAATATTCAAAGGGGTTAAATATGATTGCTGAAAATTAAGTTTTCAAGACTATTGGAATATACAGTTGAGAAAAATTTATAGAACAGAAAGAAAAAGATGAGAAAGTAAAATCAAAATGGATTTCCCTGAATTTTCAAGTGTAAGTCTTTAGAATTTCAGAGCCTCACAGGATGTGGCCGCCAGCACACCCTTGTACTTCTTGCGGAGCTGGGGACTGCGGGTGGCTGGCAGTCTATGATAGGGCTGGGCCTTCAGCAGCCACCAAAGTGAACTTCCCAGCAGCTGCTTAGGCAAAGGACAGAGCACAGCCTGCTGTGCTGGGAAGTCACTGCCACTCAACGAGGGACTCCTCTACCAGCAGTCTTGCCCAGAGACTGCCCCTACCCTGGCCTTCCTTCCCTGGCCTGAATCTGTTCCTACCCAGTCTTCTTCCTTCCTTCCCTCTCTCCCTTCACAGCTGTCAAACCTGAGGCACAGTCAGAAGGTCCTCTTCACCTAATCTGGCAACCACTCCCCCTCAATCCTTCACATGTTCTTCCCCCATCACGTTCTTCAATGTCCAATTCCATCTTGGAAGATGCTTGTCTGAGAGGACCTAAACTAACATACCAATGAATGAAAAAAATCTCACACTGATTTTCAGATCACCAAAGATAAAGTAATACAATCTTTAAAGAGTTTCTTCAGGAAAAAGTCAAGTTATTAATAAGGAAAGAGAATTAAACCGGGTGTGGTAGCACAAGTCTGTAATCTCAGGATTTGGGAGGGCTGAGGAAGGAGGATCACTGCGAGTTCAAGGCCATCCTGAGCTACACAGTGAGACACTGTCTCAACCTCCCCCCTAAAAATACTATTTGTTTTCATTTGGTTATATTACTTTAATGAAAAATATATCTGAAAAGGTGTAGGGGTGCTGGGAGGGGGAGGGGAAGGGTGGAGGGGTTGAAGGGCGGACAGGGAATGGGGAAAAATAAGAACCAAGATAGATCATGTACAGGTACAAGCATCCAATGATAAATGTAAACGTACTTACTGTATACCTAAAATGTACCAATAAAAGAATTAAATATATATATATCTGAAAGCTAAATATTGTTCATTTACTCTATAAGCCCAAAGTATTTTAAGCTAATAAACCTACATCAAGCCTTTCTGCCTTCCTCTGTCATTATCCCATGCTTTCCTCGTCTCTTGCTTTCTTTGTTTCCAATTTTTATTATTTGATTCTCTTCTGTCCTTCCTTTCTATCTGAAACCATGACAAGCCTCCCCTATCCTACAATGAACAACAACAAAAAAATCCCAAATCTGGCTTCTAAATATAGCTAGTCTTAGTCCATTTAGGCTGCTACACCAAGATGTTATAAATGGGATAGCTTATAAACCACAGAAACTTGTTTCCTGGGGTTCTGGAGGCTGGAAAGTCCAAGATTAAGGCTCTGACAGGTTCAGTCTCTGATGAGGGCAAGTAGAGATACCTTAGAGGTAGCAAAAGGGGTCAACAAGCTCCCTTGGGCCTCTTTTATAAAGGTCCAAATCCCACTCACAAGGGCTCCAGCCTCATGACCCAATCCCTCCCAAAGGGATCTATCTCTTAATACTACCACACTGGGAGTCTGGATTTCAATACATGAATTTTGGAGGGACATAAACAATCAGACCACAGCAAACATCGAGGTAATGATGTTTTTGATTCTTCATGCCACTTAATATTTTATCCAAGCATTTCACATACAGCTTTTCTTTTTAAGCTTTTTCTCCAAGGTCGGCATGGTAATAGGAGAGTGGAAATACCTTAAAGGACCTATGTTCCAAGTAACATTTGGGAAATGCTGGCATTATGTTCTCCAATCACTGCTTTGTTCAAGAATATTTCATCTTGTCTTTCGGCACTGAAGAAAAAAAAGTCCAAGCAAACAACTAAAACAACCAACTGGTTAACATAAGTACTGTAATATTTTTTAGTTATGTTTCACTGTCTTTCCTTTGTAATAGATTAGCAAGATTAAGAATAGAATACCAACCTGAAACACTCTATAAAGATACTGAGTTGGAAGCTCAAAATGATGATATAATTGTCTCTGTATAGCTATCTGCGGAGTTCCTTGCAACACCCAATGGGTCAATGTCTGCTTGGGTTAGGTGGGGGGCACCTCCTAATTCTGAGGAGCCAAAACGTCTTGAAGACGGTTTTGCCAACTAACACAGGGATGGGCCTTATAGGGAAAACAAGGAAGTTCCTAAGGGGACAATCAGATAAAAGCTAATTATTCAGCCAAACTGTCACCAAGCCTTGCTTGCCTGCCTTGCTACCTAAAACAAACATCTGTGCTCAGCAGAACTCTATGCCTTTGTTGTTCATCAATAAATCTGGGGATCTGAGTCAGTTCAGGGCTTCACTCCATTTGGGTGAAGTCCCCTGGCCCCTTGAGACAAAAGATACTCTCTTGTCTCTTGCGTCTTTACTCGTCTCTCCAACAGGGTTTGCTGGCCCGAACCTGGCAGCTTTCCAACAGCAAAATCTCAACATTTCCCACAGAAGACAGTAAACATCTTATAGATTAAGAGGGAAAATGAAATAAAACTGTATAAGAAAATCAGTGAAAGAACTATAATAAAAATTCTGAAATTTACCAGTAGGCACTATCCTGGTTTTCTTTAAAATATAATCAATTCTGACTTTTTAAAGTATATTAATTTGTTGCTTTGGGTTACTCTTGTCTATTCTCAAGAAAGAGGACAAAAAAAAAAAAAAGAAAGAAAGAAAGAGGACAAATTTTTGGTAAGATAATCAAATCAACACCACAAAAAGCTTTAGTTTTGAACTTCAAAGTTATTGGTACAAAGAAACTAATTTATGAAGCCATATTTATGGAAAACTAGCTGGTTTTATTGTCAATGCAAAAAAAGACTTTAAATCAATTAAAATTTATTTATTTAGGCATAAAGTTACTTTCATATTTGTGTACAACCATAGCAAATACATTTCTTGGCATAAAGGTAGCCTTTGTTTGCAATTTTAAATATTCCCAACTGAAAGATTACATATATAAAACTCCCATTATTGTTTATGTAATAGTGGACCAGATAATCAAATTAAAATAGTTATACTACTTAGAATAAAATAAAATGGAAATAATTTACTCATAAAATTCATATTTAAATCATCTTTATTTACAAAATACTATCCTGAGAATTGTAATTCCATTAAGCTTCAATTTGAGCAAAAGTATAATCACTTAAGTAACAGCAGTTACTTAAACTGAAAATGAGAGATAAAATTACTTTTGAAGAGAGATCAAAAATATTGTCAGGTTTCTTGTTGTGGCTCTGGATGTTCAGCAGCAGGCTCATTTGAAGGCGGAATCGACCCTGAAGGGAACTCACTTCTACTTTCAGAATGTGGGGGTGGGGGGAAAAATCCAGCTCTTGGGGGAAGATAATGAGGAAAACCCCGTGGATAGACATTTCTCACTGTTCAAAAAGATTGGTAAAAGACATTTTTAAACTTTAAGAACCTGTATTGCAGTCCTATTAAAATCATTAGCTTATAAATTCCAATATCTTTTTTTTTTGGTACTGGGGATTGAACTCAGGACCTTGCACCTACGAGGCAGGCGGCAGCACCACTGAGCTAAATCCCTGGCCCCCAATACCTATTCTTATATTCAAAACCTGACACCAGAATAATTACTTATCTAAACGATAAAAGTGTTACATTGGGAAAATGTACTTTCTTCAACTATATTTGATTAATGGGAATATAATTTTAAACACAATTTTTGTCCTAACACTTTAAAAAAGTGGAATTATTTTGTAATATACAAACCTCACCTTAAAAAACATTTTCATGTAATATCATTTCCACCATTTAACACTCGGATCAGTGATTCTGACTTCATATTATACTGAAACATTTCCAGTGATACCAAGATCATCTTGAAATTCCCCAAATTTTAAAAATAGAGGAAAACTGAGAGAACATAAGACAAAGAATGGACTTTTGTCTATTATTTGATAATCAGATATTTATTCTGCAAAAACCTTTAGTTCTAAGTGGTAAAGTATGGCTATAAAAGCAATAAGTTATTCCTTTTTTCCAAGACTATGAAAGAATTTAAATAATTCCAACATGATAAATACATCTTAGATTTTAAATATGTAGGACTACATGGCAACCACTTTTGAAAGACTAAAAATACATTAGCCAGTAATTTTTTGTTTTGAGACAAGGTCTCGCTATATAGTTCAGGCTGGCCTTGAACTCATTATGTAGCCTCTGCTGGCCATCAACTCGTTGCAATCCTCTTGCCCCAGCCTCCCAAGTGCTCAGATTATAAGCATGCACCACCAGGCCTAGTTAGCCAGTAATTTTACACTTGATCTTAGCCAAAAGGCCGAGAAGCAATAGCCAGTAATTTCAATCCAAAAATATAAATTATAATTAACTAATTGTCAACAATAACAAGTTTCTATTCAATGAGCTACAAGCCAGACCATGGTGCCACATGTCTATAACCCTAGCTACTCAGGAGGCTGAAGCAGAGAGATCACAAATTTGGGGCCAGCCTGGACAATAATGAGACCCTGACTCAAAATAAAAATGGGTGGGGAATGTAGCTCAGTGATAGAGCTAGTATAAGACCCTGGGTTCAATCCCCAGGACTGGAAAAAAAGAGAGAAAGATGCAAATAATTTTAGTCTTAACGTAAGACTACTGCAAAAAAGTCAATGATTTCTCCAGACTACTACAATACAGAAATAGTTCCACATTATTAAGATAAATCAACAGTCTACTATAGTCTCACTACAGTCTGCTGATGGTTGATTGCCTTCTCAATTTGGAAAAGTAATGGTATATTGACAGAATGTCAGAAAAATCATTCTTCTACAGTATTACCATATGAATAGACAGTAAAATTAGCATCTTTGATTTACTGTGTAAAACACAAATTATGTTTTTAAAGAATAAGGCCTACTTGGGAATGGAGGCGGTGGGCCAGAGAAATCCCTTGGTGGAAAATAATCTCGAGGTGCTCCATACATGTTTCCTGGAGGAGGTGGAGGAAAAGGAGGTCCTCTCCTCAGGACCTGGCTCCTCGGATACATTAGAAACGGCTGACCTCCAACTGGAGGAAGAGGTGGAGGAACAAACCCAGGGCCAGTTGCTTTGCTTTCAGCAGGGAGAGAAGAATCAGGCACATTTGAATTCTGTAACAAATCAACATATGGCAATCACTAAAACAACCACAAAACTCACAATAATTTCCCTAAACATCTTAGGCATAGATGAAAGCACACACAGGACTAGGCAGAAAGCAGTCTGTGACAGTCTCAGTTACAGCAGGATCCAGTCTTCCACACTAACATTATCAACTGGGTTTATTAACGCAACAGAAAACAACTTTAACCAACAAAACAATATTCTGGCTAAAGCTAAGATACAAATATAGTTCAAGAATATCAAAATACAAACTTTTAAAAAAATTCTGAGACAGGGTCTTGCTAAGTCACTAGTTATATGTGCTCTACTTGAACTTTCAATCCTTCTGCCTCAGTCTCCTAGAGAGCTAGGATCACAGGTGTGTGCCACCACACCCAGCAAAATACACATTCTCTTAGCAAGCACATACTGGGGAAAGAAAGAAATGGCAAGATGCTTATATTTGTATTTTAAATGATAAAACCAGTACTGTAAATGCAGTAAAAATGAAGCAAATATAGTAAACAAATAAATGGGACGCAGCTCAGCGGGAGAGTGCTTGCCTCGCACATGTGAGGCCCTGGGTTCAATCCTTAGCACTGTAAAAACAAAACAAAAAAACTTTTTTTCCTCAAATACAAATTAAAAATCCAACATCTGTTCTACTAATAAACTAATTTAAACCGCTAGCCTGAAAGTTGTACCTTATCTCTATGGTTTAAATATCCAGGGGGATAAAAAAAAAAAACAGCTTTAATGCTAAGTAGGAACTATATTTTATCAAAAGAAAAGATTTATATCACAAAATAGGTTATTAGCTACATTTCTATTATATGAAACCAAGTGATGAGAAGGCTCCTTAATACATGGATGAAATTCTATATTCTATACTTACACCAAGATCATCTTTTGTATCATTTCTACGGGATTCCGTTTCTGAAGACATTGGCCCATCTAGACATAAAAGTTAAACCAGGAAAAATATATGACTTATCATTTATTCTTAGAATATTTCCCGATCATAGAGGACATTGATATTTTCCCACCCCCCTTTTCAGCAGACACTAGCTTAAAGCCAGAATTTTATATTAGGGCCACAAGAACAGCTTGAGGTCCACAGAAATCTCGAGGATTATAAATTCTGCATGGCCGGGGATTTAGCTCAGTGGTTCTGCCGCCTGCCTCTCAAGTACAAGGTCCCAAGTTCGATCACCGGTACCAAAAAAAAAAAAAAAAAGTTTGCATCAGTGTGTGGTGATGATTTCTCCAGCTGGTTCCTAGGCAACCCTGCTGCCGCATCTTGAGGGAATATCTGGGAGGTAGCATCTCCTCCTTTCTTCCTTTCTCCTTCCCTTAACTTTCTTCTTTCTCCTTTTTCTTCTTTCCTTTCTTATTCATCCACCAAATAATACAGATTAGCCATTTGAATTTGGCCTCTGTTTCTAAATAAATGTTCCTGGACTTTATCATGAAGAACAGCTCTGGCTCTGATAGCATAAACGCAATTTCTCTCTGACCACACCCACTACCTAGTCTCTCTTGGCTTTCTCTTTTAGTCACTCTTGCTACATCTGTCCTTGGATATCACTGAGGCTTCCAGTCCTCCAGTCTAACTCAGTTTCCTCCTTTCTTCCCATCTTTTCCTAAATTCCAAAGTCTGTCACTTCAACCACCTACTAATATCTTTGCCTGCTTGAGCAACTTTCACTTGTGCTTCTCCACATAATAAGCTTAGATTAATCAAGATCTCTACTTCTACTTTCCCTATCCATATCTAAGCCACCTAGCACTCACAGGGAGCAAAAAAGGCTCATGCAGCCTGGCACGAGTCACTCCAGTGCCTCCGCCCGACTTCAGCTGCACACAGCCTGGCCTTCCGAGTCTTCTGAGCCAGTTTCTTCTCAGCAATCCAAACCTCCAATTCTCCTCAAACCTACTGTCCTTGTCACATATTCCCTTAAACTTATGATCAAACATAAACATTTCTCAACTATATTCCTCTGACTCCTTCCCCTACTATTGGGATCTTTCCAGACAACTGACAACCAGATCCTGTGCTCAGAAACCCTCTCCGGGAGCTTCCTCAGGGATCTTGCCCTCTCTACTGGCTCTCTTCTCTCTTCTCCATCCAAGTCTTTCCTATTTACAACTGAGAGAGATAAGAGGATTCCTTTCTAGCTAATCTCTCCTTCACAATCCACAGCTATTGAATATATATTATTCACAATTCTTCCAATTTTAAATCTCATGTTACTTAATCTATTTGCAATATCTACTGTGTTCCACTGAAATTTTTACCACAAAGAAAGTCTCTTTGTGTGCTAAATTAAAAGACATTATTAATCTTTATTTTACATTACAGTAGCCACCCCTTATGTATGGTCTCACTTTCTGAGGTTTTAGTTACCTGCTGTCAATTATGATATAAAAATATGAAATGAAAAATTCCAAAAAACAATTCTGAAGTCTTGGACCTTTTTGAGTAGCATGATGAAATGTCACACCATTCCACTCTGCCCTGCCTGAGACATGAGTCATTCCTTTGTCCAGTGTATTCATTCTACTGTGCGTTAGCCACTTAGTAGCCATGTATCTCAGTTATCAGCTAGACTATCGACTGTCATGATATCACAGTGCTTGTGTTCATCAAGTAACCATTATTTTACTTAATAATGGTCCCAATGTGCAAGGGTACTGATGCAAAGGGGACACTAGGGCACAAGACATGGAAGGACAGATTAACTCTGTGCTACGTGATAATGCTACAGGGGACATAGGAAAAATTATAGTATATAGAGGGTTTACTCGGGGGTCTTGGTACACATTCCCCATGACAAAAGGGGAGGTATTCTATCTTCCACTACTGTCAACCACACCCTCCCTCTTGAAATGCTTTCAGCCTTCTAGTTTTATAACAAGACCATTTCTCTCTAGCCTTCCTTTCTAGCTGCTGCTTTTCAGCATCTTTGGTGAAGTCCACTACCTCTGACCATCTCTATTTCAGTGGTGGTATTTCTGAAGGGCCACTTTAAGAGTACTTCTTATTCTTTCCTTGAGAAACCCTATCTACTCCTATAGCTTTAATTAGATATATTTAACTAGATACTGATTTCTATATCTGTAATTCAGATCCAGATATTTTTCCGACCACTTCTAAGTTTGACCCACCTCTTTGAATAGTCATGAAGTTGTATCATAAGTGCTGCTAATTTTATTCAAAATATAACTTACAATTTTTCTTCTCAAACTTGCTCCGTGTCTCAGAACAAAAATGGCACCTCCCTCTATTCAGTCAAGTACCACAGCCAGGAACTGGCTGTCGGCCAAGGCTCCTTCTACTGTACCTCCCACATGGCTTCAGTCCTAAATCCTAACTCTATTTCTTCCACGTCTATTCACATTGATCTAGTCCCTCCGCTAAATCACTACTTCACTCATCTCGATTCCTGTCATTGTCTCCTACAAAGTTACCCTGCCTCCAATCTTACTGATCCCTACACTCCATAATGCAACTACAGAAACTTCTCTATAAAATGCAGATCTTATATTGTGCTGCTTAAAACCCTTTCAACGCACTCCCATTATCCTGAGAATAAGGATAAATTCCTAAATTTCTGAATGGTTTGCAAAGCCTTACAAAATCTAAACCATGCAGGGCTGGAGATTTAGCTCAGTGGTGGTGTGCCTGCCTCACAAGCACAAGGTCCTGAGTTCGATCCCCAGTACCAAAAAAATCTAAATGATGCTTACCTCAGAGGCCACTTGCTTAAATATTTCCTGGCACACTCCATGGTACAGTCATAATTTACTATGCATTCTTAACTCTAAACCTTTAAATATGCTACTCTTATCCTAGAACAGTGGCGGTAAACCTAATGGCACAGGTGTCACTTGTTTTTCTTTTAAGACAAATGTTAATGTATGAGTTGTTTTTTCTAAAGTAAAACCTTAGCATTTGGGTTTAATTGCAGTGTTGGCTCTTTGTAATAAATAAGTGGGTTCTGGGTCACAGTTTGGCATTCATTTTCTAAAAGAACTGCCATCACTGTTCTAGAACACTGCCATCATCTTTCCAGTCCAGCTAATTCTTCTTTAATTCTCAGTGTACATGCCACTTCTTTAAAGAAGCTTTTCTTGACTATCTCACACTTACCACACCACCACTTCTGTGGGTCAGTGCTCCACATGTTCCCACAACATTTTCTATTCACAACTACTGTCAACTATATAGGGTAACTTCCCATACGACTTTATTAGACCTTGAAGTATAAAGAATGCTGGTTACCTATTCATCACTGACACAACAACAAATACCATAATGCTTGTTTTATGGTGAGCATCCACTAGATTCAGACATGTACCACATAATGCTGTTCAGTTCAGCGACAGACCACATATATGACAGGGGTCCCCTAAGAGTATACTGCCTAGTGACACTGTAGTTCAGGGATGGTGAACCTTTTAGAGACTGAGTCCCCAAACTGTAACCCAAAACCCACTGATTTATCACGAAGAGCCAACACTATAAGTAACCTGAATCCTAAAGTTTTAGTTTAAAAAAAACTCATACATTAACATCTTTTGTCTTAAAAGAAAAACACAATAACAGAACTTTCAATGATACAAACAGCTTTTTATTACAAGGTGAAAGTCTGCATTTGGCATGCTTTTGCACTTCAATGTGATCTTTGCTGTGGTGTGCGTGCTGGTAATTTGTCACACCTTGGCTGGAGAGACTTGGCTCAAGTGCTGACAGAGAGGGCTCTGCATGCTCACTGCAGCATGTGTCCCAGAGATTCGCCACCACTGTTATAGCATCTTAGTTTGCATTAATTAATGCTCTGAAGTTCACAGAACAATGAAATCGCCTAACAACACATTTCGTTTTTTTTAAGTCTTGAAAAAGAGTTGGTATTTAATGTAAAAAAAAAAAAGTCAGAAGTGCACACATCCCGTTTCAGTTTTGCACTAGTCAGTCTTCTAACAAAAACATCCATTAAAAAATTTCCAACGGGCTAACATTAGATGTGTGGTGCTGTGGGACGCATAAAGACTCAAGGGTGCAGGAGGCAATAGAATAACCAAGGACTTCACAGAAAAGGCAACTCTAAGTGTTGCTAGTCAGCCTTGGGTTCCTTTGCTCGATTCAGATGGAAATTGTGAATCAGCAAAGTGTAGCTCTGCCAGCAGTCCTAACATCACCAGATGATGCCAGGTAATGCTGGATGCCAACAGCTGACACAATCAGCTGTTGGTCATTGCCACAGCCAGTTGTTACTGTCCAACACCAGCTCATGCTGGACACTCTTAAGTCAATTCTGCTGGGTGCTATGTCTCTAACACTGGTCTCAGTTGGCTGCTGGTCTTTAGAGCTCTTCAGTGTTAACAGCTCTATTCATTCACTCTGTCCACACCACTCAGGGTAAAAATCCTAAGTAGATTTATAGGACTTTTGGTATCCAACTACCGGAGAAATAAATCACAAGCAGGTTTACAGGAACACCAAAGGGAGTCTTTATTTTATCAGGGCCTGTGTTGCAGCACATGGGAGCTAATACACAGGAGGGAGCCCTCCTAGACTAAAACATCAACAACACATTTCTTACAACATACCTGTCATTAAGTGACATATGACTGTGATAAATGTATCGATGGCTGATTCTACTACTCTTTCTTTTCAGTAAAGTACAGTGATTAAAGCCACAGGTCTAGAGTTAAACAGACCCATGCTCAAATCTTGCCTCTGATACTTCTTGAGATCTTGAGCATCTTTTGGAGCCTCTGCTTATAAAGTGAGGACAATAAAAGCACTGATTTCACAGGGTTACCATAAACATTAAATGAGGTAATTCATTTTTATTCAATAAATGTTTGCTGAGCACTCAATATTTTAACTGTATCTCTCTCACATTCACCTTCATGTACTGATATAAACCAACACATTCATATATAAGTATATAAGCTGATGTACATATAACAGAAAGATACTGTTATCGTCCCATATTTATACTTCATGCCGTGTCACACAGGGTGCAACCTAAAAGGCACTTAAAAATTACTTGCTAGGGCTGGGGATATAGTTCAGTGGTTAGAGCACTTGCCTAGCATGAACCAGGCCCTGAGTTCCAGCACCAGCACACACACACAGAGACACAGAAACCCTGAAAATCAACATATTTCAAGTGGAGAATGCCACCCCTAAATATAGACTTTCTTAAGGAAACCTCAACAATAAATTTATTTTAATTTTCTGCTTTTTAAAAATTATTTTTTTCTTATGTTATGAACTTTTGATTGCTACATTAAATAATACTTCATTTCCAAACTTTAGTGAATGACTATGAGGTAGTTTCAGTAAGAGTGACAAAGAGTAGAGTGCTCAGTAAATGTTAGCTAAATAAATCTAAGGATAAAATGTTTAAACAAAGTAACTCATTAAACCATCAGTAGAACATGTAACTAAATTATTTTCTTGGTGGTCTTTCAGATATCCATTTACATTTGCTTGCCTAATTTCCCTTACTAAACAGCTTATATAGAAGCGGGCTAGAAAAATTTAAAAATTTAAAAAGCCATGGAACCAAGTGAGGTTTTCCATCATAGGTACATAGTAAACCCATTACCATGGTGCTCAAACCAAGCACCAACGTATGTTTAAATGCCACGTCTACGTACTGTATAACAAGAAACATAAGCCAAGAAGTTTCAGGAAAGAAATCTGGCTTTAAAAGCAACCAGAGATTGCAATTATATTAGCTCTTCATTCAGCTTCTAGTTCTTTAGTATGTCACATTTAAACACACACATGCGTACACACACACACACACACACACACACACAATCTCTTACCCACTTTATCCAAAGAAAGCATATTATAACTTCTGAGTTCTGCAGGTCCAGATAGTCTACCAGAATTAGAATAGTATCTATCTTGCTTTTGTAGTGGAAGAGCTGGGTCAGGATATGGTTGGCCTAGAAAACATATTTTTGAAATATCTTCATTAATATAAATATAAATCTAGTTTACTTAAGTTCAAGGTATTTCTCCTGCTTCTAAAAAACTCTAACCTATATTAGTGGCAGACAATAGCAATTTTAGAAAAATTGCCTATTTTACTATAGGTTATAACTGTGTTTTGAATTAAACACAAGTAGGATTTGCTACTTTGGATTTTGAAAGTTTCAATTACTGGGTATAAAATGTGAGTTAAATCTAAGTATGAAATGTTAAAACAGGGCAACTTGTTAGAATATATGAAAACAATTTAGTTAAAAATACATGCATGTAAATTCATTTAACTTTCAATTGTAATAAAAGATCAAAGTGGATACATCAAAACATCAAAAAAGATGAAGAGAGCTACTAACCTAGAAAGAAAAGAAAAGAAAAAAACAAATTCTGTAAACAAAGCAAGAAATTTAGCACAACAGGTTGTAACCAAACCAAAAAGTACATTACTTTTTAAGTGCACTATTAAGAACTATTGGTAAAAGCTGCAGTAAGTTCAATATTTTGGAACTTAGCACCCATCCCAAAGAAAAGAGAAAGATCAGGGCTGGGGATTAAGTTCAGTGGCAGCACACCTGCCTCACAAGTGCAAGGTCCTAAGTTCGATCCCCAGTATCGGAAAAAAAAAAAAGAGAAAGATCTCTGACTTAACAGATGAACAGGAGAACACTGCTGAGATTAAGGACATCTGGGCAGACACAAATCTGGGCACAGACTGACTCATGTGTATCTACAGTCACCCTTCTTTGTCCCTAAGGGTCATTTATAATGACAAAATGGTAATTCCTGAGTTTTATAGAACTCACCATTTTTGAACGAATACAGTCTATCTCATCTTTGAGACAGTAGAAGGTTAGGTAAGTGTAAGTCCAGTTCCAAAGATACGGAGATGGCCAAAGAGGGTGAACTGTGTGACTGTCTCCAGTTCTACTATAGTTATGAACAAACAGCTCCAAACTGCTCTCCTTGAGGGTCCTACACAGTGGTTCAGAATGTGAACTCCATACAACCATTAGTGGATATGTCATTCTTCATCTGACTCAATCATTTGGGACATCATTGAAACATTTCTCCCAAACAGAGCCAAGGAAACCACCTACATCAGCCAGAATCAATAGAGAGAATTATACTTAATGAGCTCTCAAGGGTCAGAGGATGTGACTGAGGAAAGAACAGGACAGTCTTGAAGGCTCATTTACACCCCTTTTCAGAACCTTGGCTGTCTCAACTGGTCAGAATTAGCTCTGCGAAAGCAAAGGCCAATACCAACCACTGAGATCTAAACTGGGTTCTTCCCTTCTACTTCAGACAAGGAATTAATTAAATGGTAGAGCTGGACAAGGACATGAAATGAGAACCTGAACACATCTCACCTTTTTTTTATCAGATCTCAAGATACTATAGCAATATTTTGCTACATCCTACAACATAATTTTCAAACAAAATTTTTTTATGTTTACTATTTTATAATCATAAACCCATGCTGCTCTACACTGGCAAAGGAAATCCACCCACTCCTTAAATATACCTGGGCCCTGTATGTGTTAGGTACTAGCAATACAACGTTGGTCTCAACAGTCTGTGCCCTTATAATTAAATGGTGATATAAGTATATAAATGTAAAGACTTAATAAAGGGGAAAACAAATAATATAAAAGGCATCCTATCTTGTCCTGATTCAAGGAATGAGCAATGGTTATCAAAGATGGCTCTAAACACAAAGTAAGGATAAACAATGGTGTACTGGTCACACACATACAAACACACATATACAATAAAGCTACATGGAAGGCATATGATAAAAGACTGAAACAAAACAAAGACATGAATAGTTCATCTCTCTCTCTCTCTCTCTCTCCCTTTATGAGACAAAATGGAATCCTAGCTATTCGAGGGGCTGAGGTGGAGAACTGTGGGTTTGAGGAAAGCCTGAGCAACTTATTAAGACCTTGTTTCAAGAAAAAGTGCTAAGGATATAGCTCAGCCCTCCCCAGGCTCAATTAATAAGAAGAGAGGGAGAGGAAGGGAGGAAGGAGAAAAAGGATCAGAGAAAACAAATCAATGAGGATGAGGAATGGGAATAAGTATACAGGGCATTCTAAAACAGTGTCACAAACCAAGAATTACACTGGAGAAAGAGCCCCACTCACATACTTCATTCATAACTACTCAAGGACAATAGGGTAAAATCTGTCAAAAATGAAAACATAGATAACATATTACCCAGAAGTTCCACTTCTTGCAAAGAGTATAGAACAATTATATAAAAACTGTTCACTGCAGCTTTGTTAACAAAGTGAAACACTGGAAACATCCTAAATACTCATCAACAGAGGCTGGATAAATACCTTGTGATTTTTTTATATACTGATGTATTTTAAATATTAAATATAATATATAAAATAAAATACATACACATGCAAAGAATTTAGGAACATAATTTTGATAAGGAAACTTGATAGAACTTTTTTAATTGTATATGGACTAAAGAGAGGTGTGGTGGCCCACACCTATAATCCCAGCCCTAGGGAAGCTCAGACAGGAGAATCACCATGAGTTCCACAGGCTACATAGTGAGTTCTAGGCCAGGCTAAACTGCACAGCAAGACCCTGTCTCAGAAAGAAATTCAAATGTGTAGCAGGTGTGGTGGTGATGATGCATGCTTTTAATTCCAGAACTATGAGAGGCTGATGCAGGAGGATCTCAAGTTCAAATACACATATGTACACTTAATTTATAACAAAAATAACACTGAAGAACACTGGGGTAAAAAAGTGTTTGTCAATTAATGGTGTTAGATCAATTGGACATTCATTCATAAGGAATTAAACTTCATTCTGTGTCAAACGGATACTAGATACACAAAATTTATTCCAGGTAGATTATAGATCTAATATGAAAAGTATAACGATTTAGTATAAGACATAGGCTATTATCTTCATGCCTTAAAGGTAAGGAAAAATTTCTTGAACAAGAAAATACCCATAAGAGAAATGACTGGTAAACTGAATTGTGTTAATACCAACAATCTATTCAACAAAAGACCATTAAGAAGATAAAAGGGCAAACTAGAGTTGTCCAAGAAATTTGTCATAATATAAACTACGAAAAAGCTCATTTACAGAAAATATAAAACACCAGAAAAGTCAAATGCGCAAAGTCAAAGACAGACATGAAATTCAAAAGGTGCACAACAGTGCTAGGGGGTACAGCTCAGTGGTGGAGCACGTGCCTAGCATATGCAAGGCTCTGGGTTTGATCCCGAGCCACACACACAAAAAATTTGTTTTAAGTACATGGTAAGAGAGTATCTAGATGGCCAATAAACTTATGAAAAAGGAATGCAACCTTCTAATAACCAGGGAAATGCAAATTTTAATCATAATGCTGTTACTACATACTGACCAGAGTAACTGAAATTAAGAAGCCACTGTCGGTAAGAATAAAAGCTGATACCAACTCTTAAGAATACTGTTTAGTAAAATATGCCAAAATTTAACCAATATTCATATCCTGCAACCCAACAATTCCTATCCTAGATAAATATACCTGCAAGTAAATTCATGCCAACAAAAAATAAGAATGTTTTATTTATAGTAATCTTAAACTAAAAATAAACTGGTAAATATGCACTCACAAAATATATATCCAAGAAAATAAATTATACATACATCCAAGAATGTGGAGAATTTACAAAATATAATTTTTCAAATCAAAGAAGCCAAACAAAACAAATATATACTATGCAATTCCACTGATATGTTTAAAAACTGACCAAACCAACTTCTGTTGCTACAAGAGAAAAGAATGGTTACCTTTGGACAAGATAATATTTGGAAGAGGTAGTTAATTGACAAGGAATGATTTCTACAGGACTGGTTATGTACTATTTCTCAACCTGGGCAGTGGTTGCAAAGAATGCTTACCTTGTGATAATTCATTAAACTGACTATATTTGTATTTTTTCTGTATTTGTATGTTAAGATCTTCAATAAAAGTTGTCTTTAAAACAATATTACTTTACCATATTAACAAGACTAAAACAGTGTCTTTGCATTAATCCTCTCTTATACTGGGAAATAACATACAACAAAGAATCTCAAAGTCCCTTAAAAAGGCTTCATACTCATACACAGCACAAGTGTGCTATGCTAGTCAATACAGCAGCCACTAGCCACTTGTTACATGTGGCTTTCTATTTTTTTATTTTTTTGGTTAAAAAATGTTTTATTTAGGTAATGTAAAAGCTTGAACAGTATGTTCAGATTCATATTTGTAATAAACATGTAAAAATGCTCTACATAAAAGTTGGATTTAGTTATTTGTGCCTATGTCAACCTTGTACTAGGAGTGGAGAATGGTAATTTAAATTGTAATTTAGAAACCATGAAAATCCCAAAATATTTGGTTCAAAGTTAACTCTACTTAATTTAAAGCAGTGTTTAACAAGTTTTATCAATCTTTGGTATTTTTAAATTATTTATATGAGTATTACCAGTTTTATTAATAAATACTATTTTCAGCATACAGGTACAAATTATACTTTAGCTAGTAACAGCTATACTTATAGTATACAGCTATACTTTAGCTGTAGGTAAGGTAGGGTGCTCTGAAGCGCTAAGTTTATTAGTCAGTAGGCTTTTTCCAGTTTTTCTTTACTGCCATTTCCTGTTGCCGAAGGGTATCTTGTGCTGCTTGCTGCATTTTCTCCAGTTTTTCCAGAGTCAGAGATTTTAAGGGTAAAAGTTTGGGTTTACACAGCACCACTGTGGTTACATCTTCCACAGACAATTACCCTTGTTTTGGAAGAACCTCCCGGAACATTGACTTCGCATTTGCCATGTTGTCGATACAGTCAGTTTTCCTGAAAGTTCTGCTCTCTTTGTTTTCGAAGCTTTAGGCATCCAATCTGGTATTACCAAGATGACTCAAAGTTCCTGAATCAAGCCTACAGAAAGAACTCAAGCCGCAGCTCCGGTCGGCAACAGGCTCCACCTGGGGCGCAGGCAGCGGAGACTATTCTCACCCCTCTGGGGGACCCTATTCGAAAGTGCCAAATGCAACTTCCGCAAAGGAGAGGGAGTTTTGGAGCCCTAAACTGTTGTCCACCTAGGTAAGTGACCAGTCTTCTCAGCGAAATAAGGGCCAGGAAAACAAACCTGTAGCCCTGAGTATGAATTAGCTCGCCTAATACGGGATGTCTGGTCGAGTAAGGTCCCTCCTTGGGCCTACCTAGAGATGCGCCCCTTCCCTGTCGGCTCAGCTACATGTAGCTTTTTAAATCTTAACTTACATTAATTAAAATATTCTATTTCTCAAGTTGCACTAAGCACTTTTTAAGTGCTGACTAGTGAAAGTGCCTAGGAGCATGGAACTGGACAGTGCAGACTCAGAACCTTCCATCGTTACAGAGGGTTCTATTGGACAGAGCTACTGCACAAAAAGATCTATTTCGGCATTATACTCACTCCATTGTATTACCACATAATTCACTTACATTTAATTTTTAGAATCTGTATTCTTTTATTCTCTAAAACAGTGTCTTGACATAAAATGTTTCAGTGAAATTTCTTATGAAAATGAGACAAACTGCTGGGCGTGGTGGTGCACGCCTATAATCTCAGGACTTGGGAGGCAGAGGCAGGAGGATTGCTGGGCGTTCAGGACTGGCCTAGGCTACACAGTGAGTTCAGGGCCAGCCTGAGCTACAAAGTGAGACCCTGTCTGAAAAAACCAAAAAAAAGGAAAGAAAATGAGACAAACTACAGCACATAGATCTCTAAAGTATATTTAGATCTAAAAGTATCTAGTTAATATTTTAAATCTTTTGACCACTGTCTTTTGATTTAAATCTAGGAGAGCAATTTTCAAATTACAGCTTCCAATCTGAGCTGTAGTTAGAAATAGTTATCTACAAGTGAATTACCTCCTTAATAAAGGACAGGACTTCAATTTCATTTACAAAGCAAAAACAGTAAGCCAGCACGTATCACTCTTAGGAAGTTTGCCCTAGCAAAGCAAGTGTATGAGCAAGTTAACCTACGTTCTCACCAGGTCGCTTTAATCTATATTATAAATTTAAATATGAAAATATCTTTGTGTTTTTCTTATGGACTAAAGCACTGTGTCAAGCCACATTGGTAAATTTTTGTTGCGCTTTTGTATTTATAATAACTTTATAATGGACCAGTTACCTCCAGATATATTTTTGTTAAAATTTTAAATGATTATTAGGTGATATGTGAGCAATAAAATATTGTAAATAAGAGTTCTAGACAAATTTGTAAGACAAAGAAAATGAACGCTGGTCTGAGAAGTAATTATATAGCTGCTCAAACTGAAAAAAATCATCAAGTTATATGCTTAAGAATACTTATGCTTTCCCATATGTGTATTATATCCAATGAAGGCTTTGGGTTTTAATTTTCAAAAGATTCACAGAAAACCACAAAAACAGTACAGAGCATATCCTTTACCCAGTTTCCACCAATATTTTAATGTTTCACAACTACAGTGTAATATAACCAAGAGGAAACTGACTACAGTTCAATACATGTGTATAGTTCTATGCCATTTTATCACTTGTAGATTTATCAAACCACCATATTCAAGCTACAGAATATTTGTCTACATGTATGTTTATGTCTGCTCATGTTTTTTTTTTATATTATGTACATGGTTACGACTAAAGACGAAAGAGAGAGAATGATATAATTGCACAGAAGTGACAAAAGAATTTGAATACCTGTGTTTATGGATGGATGGATGTATATGTGTATGTGTATATATATATATATGGACTAAAATATATATATAACTAAATTCTGAGGACATTTTGTGATTAGAGGAAATTTTCATTTGACTAATTACATAGCTCTGCATCATTCAGATTATCTAAAATAAGTATATATTACTTTTATAAGCAACAAAAACAATATAGACATTCCATTTGGAGGGATAAACAGCTTTCTGTTAGGTGAACAGTTATCTCCTATTATTCTGTTTAAAAATTTGTTATTGTTTTCTAAAATGTATCATGATTTTTCTTAAGCAAACTCATAAAGGCCTCTTCTATTTCAATGTTCCACATAATAGCTGCCTTTCAAATATAAATACTAACTACTCTCTTTACGTACCTGGTGGAGGAATCATCACCCTACGGTCCTGTTCCCACAGAGGTGACAGAGATCCAGTGTCAGAAGGTGCTCTATGAGGATCGGTTAACCTATCGTAGCTTGAGTTTCCTCTCTCATTGCTAATCTGATGGTCCAGAGGATTCTCTAAGCCTCTTGAGCCTAATTAAAGGGGAAAAAAACGACATTCAAATTTGTTTAATCTTAAAAAGCATATGACTTAACAACAAATAAAATCCTTAAAAAGCAAATACAGATTCTAACAAAGTTTCTCTAAGTTTGTAGTCTCTAGACTACATCTCTATCCTAACAAAGCCATTTCTAGGATATGGGAAAAATAATTTTGCCACATGCATAAACAAACACTTGCCTACAAAATTCATTTTTAAATGCTATCATCACCATCATTTTACAGTTAAAATCAATGGTTAAATCATAAGTATTAAATCTGAAAAATAAAGGTATAGAAATAAATTTAAAGTAAAGATATCTATATTAGATATAAGATAATTAAAAATTAAGTTTTTGTTGCTTAAACTAATATGTCAATAGTCAAAATGAGCATGATTCTTCTCAGTCATCTAAGGGGCTACATACTAGTTTAATAACTCTGCCACTACTCTAAGCACTTTTTAGAACTCATTTGGAAACGCAATTTACTCAAATCATCTTAAAAGACATGTCAAAAATTGTTTCTCAATGTTGTAACATAACTCTCTAGTTCTGCCCCAAAATTATTTTAACCAACTTAATTAAAACATTTGTATCCACCAGATAAACCTAGCTCTAAATGGCTTTTAAGTAATTTCTAAATGTCATATTCACATTCAAAAAGAGAACTCATAAACCCTGAAGGCAAGTCTTAAACAAATTTCTAAACCAACAGCACTGTTGAAATAAACACTTTAAATGTAACATTTATTTGGATAAGAAAAACTGGCCTAATATTTATAAAGGGTGGAATCATTTTAAAGCTCCCATCTTAGGCCTAGGATGCACCTCAGTGGTACAGTGTTTCCCTAATATGTTAAGGCCCTGAGTTTGATCTGTTGAACTGAGGGGAATAAAAAAAGTTACCCTCCTATGGTCAAAGGAAGAACAGTACCTTAATCAAAATCTCACATTCAATTAAAATGAAAAAGTAAGTATAAAAACTATTTTAAGCATTCCACGCAAAAATATTAATACTTCACTTGTCTGTCATTGAGGGACCAATTAGGTATCTGAAAATTCTATTTTTCAGAAAATTAAAGTCTATTATTCTTTTCAATGAACAACTTTTTTAAAAGTTTTTTTAAATAAAAATCTAACTAAAATGTTTGTCCTATTTTAATACCTTCCTTAAAAGGAGAGACCAAAATTAATTCAACCTCTTCTTGGTAACTTGTAAAAATCAGCAGAAGCACTGTTTTTTAATATATTGTAATCATTTTTAAAAATTTCCAGCTACTTGTTTGTAGGCTCAGGTCACTTTGGCTTTGATGTCAGAAGGTCAAATACAGTGCCATTTTTTTCCTTACAGATGTATATCTATTAAAATCCCCAAATCCTTCCCTTAGCTTATTTATCCTTCTAATTAGAAGAAAGCAGAAAATGTTCAAGAATCAATCAGGATGCTTTTGTTTCTAGATTGATGCAAAGAGCTTTAGAAACACTGAAAAGTTTCACCGGACTGCTCACAACAAGGGGACCAAAACTACAGGGCAACTGACTAACCAGAGAAAATTACTCAGGGTTAAAGATTTTTTACGAAGACTAAAAGCTATATGCAATTTACTCTAAAATAGTTTTCTTTATACTCAATCTTATTCAAACATACATCTCATGAAAACTTTCAAGTTTAAAAAGATAATAAAAGACAAGAAAAAGAACAATCTTCATCCTTCTTTGGCAGGTTACAGAAACTCAGTTCGAAGCAATTCTTACAAGGCCGGCTGGTAACTTACCAACAACTTCTGTAGCTTTTTAAACAAATAGTAAAACACCTTTGCAAATAATCTAAACACCTTGTATCCAGAAAGCAATTAAATAGGAGAAGAAAGTAATTTAAATAGGAGAGGAGAAATCAAAGGTAATTTTTACTCTTATTTCAAATAATCAATTGACTACAAGCAATCCTTTACTTACGTAACTGAACTCCCAGGGGTTCACATATGCAGTTTAGCCAATTATATTCTACCTTATAGCTTTTTCAGACTGCTACCTGCTACACATGTGTGGTATGTGAAACTTAGTCTTAATCAGCATTCTTTTTCAATGAAACAGAGTAAGACTGAAAATGTCACAAATCATCAAAACTGCAATGATAAGTTCTATTTCATGTAATGTTTCAATTACTGTATATCGCCATGAGGAATGTAACTGTTATGTACTGCAAACATGTCCTAATAAAAATAAAAATGAAAAAGGATTATGGTATGTTGGCCCATAATATGGCTGGATGTAGAACACATTTCTTACCCTAAGTCAAAGTTAAAAATTGGGGTGGGGAGTGACAGCGCTGAGACCTAAGCTTACATAGCAGACAGAGGAATTTCAAAACCAGTTCCTTTCTTCAAGTGCCCAGTGCACCCCAGGGCTCCACCTATCACCCAGTCTACAGCACAGACTGCAGGGCTTCCAGTTCCCAACAGATACCAGCACAGGCTCTTTGCAGCGAGGCGAGGCGAGGCTGTGGGCCCAATCTGCAGACAACTGGGAGGTTGGAAGGATCAGCTCTAAGTGGAAGAAACTGAAGATGGAAGATATAAATAGGAAATGGAGAAAGGGAGAATATCTCATGACCATAAAGTAGGAAAATGATTTTTCTCATATCCTTTTAAGGCACCTCCGAAGGAAGAGTTCCAAAAAAAAAATTAGGAATGACAGCTTCATTGAGGAAGTGCATAGATTCCCTCAGAAACTATGTAATTGAATAGTATCAGCTGGATGTGATGGCACACACCTATAATGCCAGCACTCTGAGAGGCCAAGGCAGGAGAATTGCCAAGTTTGGGCCCAGCATGGGCAACTTAGGAAGATCCTATCTCAGAATAAAAATGTTTAAAAAGCTGGAGATGTACCTCAGCGTGAAGGTTCTGGATTCAATTCCCTGTACCGAATTAATTTGAGTACATGAGTTTTGATATATTGGGTTTTATTTGAAGTTTTTATACAGACTCTGTACTTCATGTTCTGAGCTCAAATTCAATCTGTTAAAATCACTGACAAAAAGGATGGGGACCCTTCACTTGTGAAGAACACCACCAGCTATCATAAAACACAGACTTGAGACTAAAAACCTAAGACTTTTGATTTGGGGACAGACCTTTCATTTTTTAATTTGGCCACAAATCCAGGAAAATCTTCAAAGCAATTTGACAAAGTGAAAAAACTTAGGTCAAAAAATGAAAGAGGAAACCTCAAAACAAGTTTTCAAAGGCACAAGAGCCTCTGTGACACCAGAGTGAGACAATGAGGAGGCAAATGTAGAAAGATCAAGAATTGTGCTTGGAGCGTGAAGGCACATGCCTTGATCCCAGCACTCAGGAGGCTGAGGCAAGAGGATCTCTGTGAGTTCGAGACCAGCCTGGGCTACATAGAAGAGTTCAAGGCCAGCCTGAACTACTCAGTGAGACCTTGTCTCAAAAAAAGAGTTATGCTTGGGCTTGAGGTACCTACAGAAATTCTCAAAAACATGTAAGGGCCTTGGGTGGGGGGGATAACCTGGGTTCTCAAAGTTATGAATGATTTAGTTCTCCTTAAGAGATTCCCATAAACTCTGCCTAAAAGGGTACCTCTGAACTCCATTCTAAAAACAAAAGAGATCCTTTCACTTCCTAATTTTTAAACAATAAAAAGATAATAGTAATAGAGTTTTACATTTTTTAAAAAGTCTACATTCTAATAATGTTTTATCAAAACAAAATTTGATACTAGGCTAAACTGTTATTCTACGTATTCTTTTAAAAGTTTTATACTATATAACTTTTTAAAAATAAGATAAACATGAAATCCATTATCAAAATGTTATCTAGTACAGGTTGAATAACCTTTATAAAAAATGGTTAAGATCAGAAGTGTTTTTGATTTTGGAATTTTCTGGATTTTGAAATATTTGCAGAGACTTTAGTGGCTGAGCATCTCAAATCTGAAAATATGAAAAATGAAATGCAGGGCCGGGGATTTAGCTCAGTGGTTTCATCGCCTGCTGCGCAAGCGCAAGGACCTGAGTTCAATCCCCGGTATCAAAAAAAAAAAAAAAAAGAACAAGTCTAAGTTCAGTAAGTTTCTCATATGACCCTTTCCCTGGCAGTGACTTAGACTCTATCTGAAAAATGAAATGCACAACTTTTTTAGTGCTGTGCCCAAAAAGTTCTGGATTTCAGAGCACTTTAGATTTCAGATTTTCAGAGTTGGAATGCTCAACTTATATAACACTCTTCCCAAGAGAAAAATATATTAAAATTAGATGTTGTAGAAATCCTTTTCTAAAAACAAGTAACCCACAATAAGTGCAAGGAATGCCTGTATTTTCCAATTGTTTATTTTACAAATTATTTTAAAGGTAAGTTGAGATGAAAAATATAAAGGAAGGAAGAAATTTAGAGTAATAAAAATGTTTAAACAATATACCTCTTCCTCCTCCCCCTGGAAGCAAAGGTGAGAGTCTGAGTGGACCCTCCAACAAGGTTGGAGGAGAGAGAAAAGCTCTCGTCTCAGATGAAGGCCGACCCAATGGTGACGGACCATATGGGGAATGCTCTGGAATAATTAAAACAGCATATTTAAATTCATAGTTTCAGTTAGCTACACTACAAAGATAGAATCCCATTTCAACAATTACATCAGGACATCCTATTGCCAACTTTAGTTTAATCCAAGTGCTAAACACTACGCCTTTGGGTTTGCTAATGTAGGACTGAATTAAATAGGGACTCTGGTGTTTTTGAAGTCTACCAAGCAGACATTTAATAAAAACATTCCCCTACTGGTAATTAATACAATTAAATAACCACAGAGGAGGGCCAAGGATTTAGCTCAGTGGTTCCAGCGCCTGCCTCGAAAGCACAAGGACTGGAGTTCGATCCCCCGTACCAAAAAAAAAGTGTACAACCTAAATAACCACAGAGGTTAAACAAAGGATGTAGGTGATGTTTCGGAGTAATGGGGACATTTGGGAGCATGAAATATGCTTTGCTTTGTTGTTAATGGCAGTATAGTTCCAGATATTCAGCAGATGAGGGTTGCAGTATGGCAGTGATCACTTAAATCAGGAGCAGATACACTGTGTTTGGGACATGAAATGTTTGAGTAAAGCTCACATTTTTTTTTAAAGCTCAGATTTTGAAAAGTAGAAAAATGCATAAAATACTCTGAAGCATCAGAAATTATATTTGATTCCTTACCAGTAAAAAAACCAGTTGAAATACACTAATTTATCAGAAAAATTATTTTCTCTACAATCCATATAAACAAGAATGCTAATATTTTACAAACTTAACCACTCCAAAAATACTTATTTGGTTATTTGTGTGCTTCTTTTTTTTTTTTTTGGTACCGGGGATCGAACTAGGGACCTTGCGCTTGCAAGGCGGGCACCAGAACCACTGAGCTAAATCCCTGGTCCTCCAAAATAATGGTTATACTTTAAAGGTAAAAAAGCAACAACAACAAAAACCAGACTTAAAATACCACTGAAGAAATACTTTTAAACATGATAAATCTTACAAAGGGCAGCTGTTACAATACTCAAACAAGTTAGAACAAAAGATCAAAGCATTATTCACCCTCCCTGAGGTTCTGCACTGGATTTAGACAAAAATTTCTTCTGTATACTACTCCCCATTCCAAACTGTTACTACTTGAAATTCATAATAATCTGATACTTTTTAAATGTAGAAGTAGACTTTCATTTTAAGGCAAGTTGACTGTCAAGTAATTTTTATAACTTCCCAAAGGTTATTAAAATGAAATTCTATTCATATAAGCATAGATTTATTTTCACTGCTGCAAGAGGTTGGTTCAAATTTAACCAAAACTACAATTCCCAATGAGAAATGTAATTGTGTTGTATACCTACAATGTACCAAAAAAAGAATTTAATTAAAAAAAAAAATTTAACCAAAACTATTCTTAAACATTTAAACTATATGGAATAGTTTGAGATCATTAAAGATGCCACCTCAAAATGAAAGGACAGAAATATTAAACATATCTTACAAAGAATTGGTCCTCCCACAGGATTACTATCAGAGTATTAAGTTTTCCCCACTTTTTAAATTAAACAAATAATTAAAAACCATTTTAATTTCCATTTTTATAATCCAAGCAAATTAAAAAGTGTAGTTAAATATGTAAACAGTCACAATACCATTCCATTTAAGTACTTCTTATTCATTTATTCTCCCCACAAATAATGAGTACCTTACTAAGTGCCAACTGCCTGGCTTTTCAAGAAGATCACAGTACTAGAAACATATTCTCTTACAGAATCCCACTAAGAAAAGAAGATTTCAATATTTTTTTTTATTGCTAGGGAAACAAATCCCAGACACTTGGAATTTTTGAGAGCTTAGTATAGAATCCCAGCTCTAAAACCTAAATTAATTATAAATAATGGTGTTAGTTTACACTGATATAAACTTTATTACAATATATAAATATAATAAGTATTTTAAATTAGGGGTTAAAAGAAAAGACTACCTCTGCCAAATGCTGTATTTGGAACATCAAGTGCATAAGGATCTTTTTCTAAAAGTTCAAATTTAAACTCTGTTTCAGTTAATCTGCAAATAAAAAACAAACATCGCTAAGTTACTTATCCAAGAGAAGCACCCACATTTCAAGAAAAATGCCACTGCCAACTAAAGCTACTCTACCCTCAGTACTGACATACAGAAATAGGTCTGACCAAGTCACCTTGCTATATCTCCTCCCATTACTTATTTTGGGGCAAGCAGTTCCTTGTTGCTTTTGGATAATGATGTTTTGTTGAGATTTGGGAGTGTTTCATCCCTTCTTCAAAACTAGACTACAGTGCAGAGTAAGTACTATCTCACAGAATCCAAATTTTTGAAATGAATAGCCAGTTCAAATCCACCATTTTATGACTAAGAAAACTAAAGCTAGGAGTTCAAATGATGTTACAAAGGAAAGCACCAGGATTAAAACACAGCATTCCTGAGGAGATATACTTTCCATTATAATGTGACCCGTATGATTCCAATCATAATGTATAATTGGAAATCCCATTAACTCATCCTATTTCACTTGTAAACTTTTTGTCTTAAAATGTGAACTTTCAAATGTATCTTATTCTAGTTCTTGACCATCAAACCTGAAATAAAACATTTAATCATTTTACTTTAAATTTCTGACCAAAAAGAGACAAGAGGACTAAAACTAATATTCAATAATGTTAATATTCAATAGTTATTCAATAATATTCAATAATGTCATACAGTCTGGAAAAAAATATAAAACTCTCGACTGTTACTATCCTTATAGAAAAGCATTTAGTCTTCCCCTCTACCACACACTTTCAATCTCCCTTTTATTTTATTACTGTACAACAATGCCATCTAATACACCAAAACCTGGGGATGCAAGATAATAAAACTATCTTCTTAGCCCCCTCAAAAGTGCTGATACTCTAAGCATTACTATATCAGAAAGATTCCTGCTTTTTATTTTCTTCCCTTTTTGCCTTCCCGTACCTACACTGGTTTAAAAATAAAATTTTTTTTGGTACTGAGGATTGAACTCAGGACCTTGCACTTAAAAGGCAGGCACAGTGCCACTGAGCTAAATCCCCAGCCCCTAAAAAAAATTTTTTTAATTATACTTTTTACAGAAGAACTAGTGAATAGTTTCCTTCAAGTTCTATTTCAGTGACCTTTCCAAGACAAGTATTTCAAACAAAAACCAGTCATACCTATAAAGCTATTTTGCAACCAGATATGCTAGTACACTCCAAGTTTTCTTATTTATCCTTAAAAAGTCTTATTCAATTAATAAAAGTAGTGACTAATTTTAAGTTTTAAAGTGTTCCTTGTAAGCCACTTACTTTTGTCTGTTGTAAGCATTTTCTTTCCTTAACTCATTCAAGTTTCTTTCAGCAGTTCGAGCTGCCAACTTAAAGAAAATAACACCTTTTAAAAAATTTTATACAAACTGAAAATGAAAGAATAGCATAAATATCACAGTGATAATATCATAGTGATGGCATAAAAACAGCACAATCACCTAAGTGTCCATTTCATAAGCTCAATGTAAAACACCTTGAATTTAGGAAAAAAATTTTTTGAGACAGGGTTTTGCTATGTAGCAGTTCAAGGCTGTCCTTGAACTGCTATGTAGCTCAGGCTGGCCTTGAACTCATGGCAATCCTCCTGCCTCAGCCTCCTGCATGCTGAGATTACAGGAATGCACACCACACCCAGCTAAAATTAGAAAAATATATAAACTGGAATGAATTTCATGTAAGCAAAAGATATGAGCCTGAGACTAGAGTTAATCATGTGTCCAATGAAATTTACTGTCTAGATGTGAAATCATGGATTAGCATTATTTGGCAATACCCAGATAACACAGTAAGAGCACACAAGCTTAGGGCAATGGCAAGGACAACTCAGAGTCACTATGCGTGGCAGCCCTCACTACGGAACAATGTAGGCACAAATGGAGAAAAATCTCTGTGACTCTATGAAACCATAAAGGTCTAAAATAACTTCACATCATGCCTGTACAGGTCATTTTTTTTTACATGGCTGAATATAATCAATGTTGTACATCTGTTAAGTACACAGATTTAATACAGATGGAATTCCTCTAAGTATTTTATATTTGTTTAATGATATTTTTACTTAATAAAAGATTAAAATCAGAGCACAGATAGGCACGGTGGCACATGGTTGGAATTCCAGCACTAGGGGAGAGGAGGGGGCTGAGGCAGTACTGCCACAAGTTCAAGACCAGCCTGGGCTACATAATGAATTCAAGGCCAGCAAGAAAACCTATTTCAAAAAAAACAAAAACAAAAACTTTTATGTTTATAATAAATACCAAGAACATGCAATATTCCCAAATAGTTGGCAAAAGCCAAACTTTCATAGTGAACTGTACCTTATGTTTCCCAGTCATTCTATAGACTCTGGAGATAATACGCAGCAACATGTAGAACATTTGCCTGGCCAAACTAATGCATTTCATTGGGCTTATGAAGTGTGATCAAAAACTACAGTGAATGTTTAAATACAATTTTTCAAAACTTCATTACAGTACAGACAAGTTCCCAGTAATCTCTCTCAAACTACTTCCCCTTACTTCTTTTTTCTTTTTTCTTTTTCCACACTCAAAGGTTTATTTACTTTACAAAAATACAAAGTGAAAGTAATTTGTCCAGGCACTGGAATAAAGCAATGTGAGGAAGAGAAGAAGGAGGTGGGTCCCTAGGACCCAGGAAGGATCTGAAGCAGAACTGAAGCCCAGTGAGAGCAAAGAGAATGTCACCAACAACAGAGGTAACAGCCAGCACCTCCTACCTTAGCCCAGACCCACTGTGGGGAAAGGGCAGCTCAAACCTGCAGACAAACCATGACTACTGGCAACTCAAGACCTCCACAGGGAAACACACCAGTGGAGCAGAGCAGTGGACACAGCAGACTGCAGTGGTTGGTGAGTTGCTGGTGTTTTGATGTCTCCCCGGAAATCGGCCAGCAGCCACCTTGGAGAGGGGCCAACTGAGCTCAGAACTCAGAACAGCTGTGGGCTAGTTCCATCTAGTGGCTTCCAGTGCCATGTCGGAGTTCCCATATGCAGGAGGTCAGGGAGCTCAGTCTGAGCCAGTGAGGAGCTGGGATTGTCCAAGGCTGGCTTGCTGGGATTAATCAACTCAGATCTGTATGCTGCCCACATTGCCTACCAGTGACAGCAGAGCCACGCCTTGAAGTGGACATTTTTTTTTTTCATTTTTCTCTTTTCGTTTCTGTTTTTGTTTTTTTTTATTAAATTCTTTTATTGGTACATTGTAGGTATACAAGAAATTACATTTCTCATTGGGAATTGTACCTTTACATAATGCATCTTGGTTCTTATGTTTTCCCCATTCCTAGCCCTCCCTTCACGCCCTCCACCCTTCCCTATTTACAAAGACTTTATTTCCATTTTTTCCATTTCTCAGCATTTTTCCTTTCCCTTCTTTCCTTTCCCCTGCCCCTCCCACTACCCCTACCCCTTTGGACCTTTTCTTCCTATTTTGCATTATCGATCATTCATTCTAATCATTGGTATACAGTATAATGACATTCATCATTGGAAATTTGCACCTTTACATAGTCTCTCTTGGTTCTTATTTTTTACCCTTGCCCAGCCCTCCCTTCAACCCCTCCATTCCTCCCTATTTACAAAGATTTTGTTCCTATTTTGTTTTTTCTTAATTGTTATTTTTATATGAGTGTGAACACAGTTTCTATTTTTGTTGTTTGTTCTGTTATTTCTTCCTTCTCTTTTTCTCTCCTTTCTTCACCAGTTTCCCAAAGTTTGCATGATCTTCCTTTGCCCTCTACCCTTGCTTCTAATCTTTTACTATTTTTCTATTTCTCTATTTTTCTCTCCTAACTCCTTTTAAATTTTCTTCCTTGAGGGTATATTTGCTATATTGAGGGCTTTTTTACTGCATTTTATGGGTTCATTTTAGATTTTGTTATATAACCACAAATCTAATTCATACATTTAAAGGTGGCAAATTAATAGTTACCACAGTTTGTCATTTTCTAGGCTGTGTATGATGCTACTATTATTGCTGATTGTACTATTAGCCAAGGTGACATATTTGTTCTAATCAGTTGTTCTTCCTGGTATACCAAGACTGAGACTTCCTAAGGGTCATAAAAAATACTATAGACCAGTGGCAAAAAACCAGGGGGTAGGCCAATTAGGCGGCAACTTCTCATCCCCAATAATTTGAAGAAGTAGGAGTTTGGGGGGGGGGGGCTACTGGGGATCAAACTTAGGATCTTGTGCTTGCCAGGCAGGCCACTGAGCCACATCCCCAGCCCTAAGAAGTAGGATCTTGCAACAGACTCAAAACCCAAAAGCCAGCCATACCTGGAAGACATCTCTGAAAAGTAGTTATCTCCTAAGGGTTCTAAATACTAGCAATAAAGACAATCACCATGAGCAATCTACAAGCATCAACCCAGAAATTAAACAAAAACCAAAAAAGTAGAAATGAGAAGACACTTAAACAAGATGCTAACCTAGACTTCCAGCTCACCAAAGGCAAATCCAGGGGGCAATAAGGTGGAACAATCCAAAAGTTATCCATCTGGACTCCCTGAAGTGGTAACAGTGAAGTAATAAAGCAGATGAAAGAGGTTTAGAAAAAATCAAATCATAAATAATTTCTGATAACTACAGAGATGGTGGCTATAATGAAAGACATAATTAGTAATTCTAGAGCAGATACAGATTTTTTAAAATAGAGCTTAGAAAAATGATGGAAAACATGAACACTCTGCATAGAAAAGAAATGGAATCTATGAAACACATTCAAGCAATATCTAAGAATTCAAAATTCCATTCAAAGTATACACAGTAGCATGAGCCAATATGAGGACAGAATATCAGAAATAGAAGACAGGATTGCAGTTAGCAAATATGAAAAGAAAGATTTCTTAAAAATAGCAAGGGCCCACAAGAAATCAATCCAACAAATGCAGGATGATGCAAAGAAGAATAACATAAGATTGATCGCAGTCAATGAAAAAGTAGGAGATAGCGCAAATGACTTTAAAAAAACTGTTCACTGAAATAATGGCAGAAAACTTCCCAAACAGGGAAAAAGAATTTGACATACAGATAAGTGAGGAATATAGAATTCCAATTATCCATGATCAAAAAGAAAAAACTAAAAAAAAAAAAGAAAAAACTATACCTACGCATATAATAAGTCAAGATTCCAGAAATCCAACACAAGAACAGATTATTAAAAGCTGTTAGAGAAAAGAAACAAATCATCTATAAAGGAAACCCCACCAGAATCAGCAAATTTCTCAACACAAACCCTCAAGTCAAGGAGAGCTTATAGTGAAGTACTTCAAGCCCTAAAAGAAAACAACCTCCAACCTAGACTGATGTACCCTACAAAACTATCTTTCCAAATTGATGGAGAAATAAGATACTTCTCTGATAAAGAACACCTGAGGAAATTCATGAATGCCAAACCAGCACTCCAAAATGTTCTGAAGGACATTCTGGAAAGAGATAATGAGAATTACAACGCCATGAACCCCAACAGAATGAATCCATCAGGAAAGGCAAGAAATTAAAAATAGTGGGGGAAAGTAGGAGCCAACAACAGGAAAATAACATGACAAGGATAATTCAACACATATCAGTTATAACCATCAATGTTAATGGTCTCAATTCACCAGTCAAAAGAAACAGATTGGCAGAATGGATCAAGAACAAAAATCCAACAATATGCTGCATACAAGTCAAAATGACCATGAAAGGTAAGCATTTTGACTTAATTCATGACATTAAGACAGTCGGGACAACACAACTAAAGACACCTCCCAAGAAAGAATTTCCAGAACTTCTTCACAAAGTGATAAGGATGATGGGATAAGTGTGCTCAAAGTAAGGAGAAGTCTTCTGAGGAGTATTAATGGCAATGTGGGTTTACTATAATAAATTATTTTTAATTTAATATTAACCATGTGTGTGTGTGTATGTGTGTGTGTGTGTGTGTGTGTATATGTATTTTTTTTTCTTTTTTTGGGGTACCAGAGATCGAACTCGAGACCTTGTGCTTGCAAGGCAGGTGGCAGAACCACTGAGGTAAATCCCCAGCCCTCTTAACCATAAATTTGATCATACCTCATAGCATACAAAAGCAGGCAATTAACTTAGTCTAGAACCATCATCCCTTTACAAGTAAAAGGAACTATCAAATTTGCTTTCACTTAAAGTTGTGAACTACATTTTAGAACTGACTTTATAATTTTTTTTCTTGTTCCTTTTTATTTTTTTTTCTAGTACCAGGGATCTAACTTAGGACCTTGAGCTTTCGAGGCAGGCATGGCACCACTGAGCTAAATCCTTGGCCCCAGAACTGACTTTAGAAATGACTTTAATTGGGCAAAGAATAAATTATGTAAACATTTACAAAAAGCACAGGTTAAATTGTTTTAGCACTATCAAAAATTATTCCATGTGTAATGATACAATCAATTTTATACTAACAAAAAAGTACGTTACACTAGTAAATTTTAGTACAATAAAACATTCTTTTAACTGTTAACAATGTAGAACCAAAATTACTTCTAAATGTACTCTTATATCTAAATTCATCCAAACAGTAGAAATTAAAGTTATTCTGATAATTATTTCTTTGTATATATTCTGAACTATTAATACATATTCATCACTAATGAAATTAAGTGATTTTTTAAAAAATACAATCTTTAAAGCCAAGAATGGTGGCACATGCCTATAATCCCAGCCCTGGGGGACTGGGGCTGAGGCAGGAGGGTCACCATGAGTTCCATGTTAGCCTGGGCTACATAGTGAGTTCAAGGCCAGCCTGAACTACACAATAAGACCCTATCTCTGAAAAAAAATACTATCTTTATTTTCACCTAATTTAAATGAGCAGTATATCTTCTGAAAGGAATTTGACAAAAGAACCATAAGAGAATTTAAAAACTTACCCAATTATCATGTGCTTTTTTCTCGTGGGAAATAATCTAAAAAACAAAGTTATAAAAATATTTACAATTATTTTTCTTAAGTAAAAAAACAATTATATTTAACACTAGAATTTATCTTTGTAGAGACAGTAAACATTTTTCTTTCCCTGCAGCCTTGCTAGCATTTTTTTTTTAATTGGTACATTTTAGGTATACAATATGTCATTCATCATTGGAAATTTGCACGTTTACATAAACTCTCTTGGTTCTTATTTTTTCCCCATTCCCCTGCCTTCCCTTCAACCACTCTATCCCTCCCTATTTACAAAGACTTTGTTTCCAGTTTTTCATTTTCTCATATTAATTTCATTCCCTTTTTTTTCCCCTACCCCTCCCACTTCCCCTTCTCTTTTGCCCCTTTTCTTCCTATTTCACATTATCTATTATACCTTTTAGTCCTTATTTACACTTTGTTTCTCACACTAAAGAAACTATTCAGTATTTACACATGTGTGTCCTGTTTATTTCACTTAAAAAGAGTATCGCCTCAATGTGCATCTATTTAGCTATAAATGTCTCTAATTTCTCGTTTTTTAAGGCTGAGTAGTACTCTATTTTATAAAAAAAACCACATTTTCTTTATCCAGTCTCCAGTTGATGGGCATCTGGGCTGTTTCCAAGTTTTAGCTATTACAAACTGTGCTATGAACATGGGCACACATATATCACTGTGGTATGATTCTTTTAATTCTCTGGGGAAGAAACCAGCAGGGGAATAGCTGGGTAAACTGGGACTTCCAGTCCTAGTTCTTTGAGTTATCTCCATACTGATTTCCACAGTGGCTGCACCAGTCTACACTCCCACCAGCAGTGGAGCAGGGTTCCTCTTTCCCCACAGCCCTGCCAG
>NW_004624813.1:8732934-8743358 GCF_000247695.1 Heterocephalus glaber | reverse complement strand
ATTTATATATTAATTGATACATTTTAGGTATACAATACATTTACATTTATCATTGGGTGTTTGTACCTGTACATGATGTATCTTGGTTCTTACTTTTTTCCCCATTATCTATGCACTAAGCCAGGATTTTAGCTCAGTGGTTTCACCACCTGCTGTGCAAGCGCAGGGACCCAAATTTGATCCCCAGTACAAAAAAACAAAACAAAACAAAAAAATCACCTTTAAAAAATTCTAAAGAATATTTTTTCCTGATATAATTTTTTTGTTTTTTTGGTTTTTTCCTGATCTAATTTTAACCTTAAGATACCACTTGGTTTCATCTGAAGCAAAGTTGCACAAAGGTTTATACCGTATCATATACCATTTTATTTTTTTTAAAGAAGCATGATCCTGGAAGATTTACTCAGATGCCTATAATTTCAAAGGAATTCTAGGAAATTAACAACTTTTGCAAGCTAAAATATTACTTATTACCTTTTTTTTGATACCGGGGATCGAACTCAGGACCTTGCGCTTGCAAGGCAGGCGGTGGCACCACTGAGCTAAATTGCCGGCCCTACTTATTACCTTTATAAGACTAACAAAATAATTCCTTCTTTTGGTTTAAACCCAAGTTTACTCTTCCTAAGGTAAACCAAAGTATCACAAGTATGTATTCTGGACACTATTATATCCTACTTCTTTTTTATTTCCTTGGATTTAGTGAAGATTCAACTAAGGTAGTCTTATACATATTGTCGGGATGTTAATTGTGGCTTACTTTTCTTTTTATAGCACACTGTGCAACTCATTAATATTGTACACATTCTTCTCATTTGAACCAAAAAGTAAAAGATCTTAAAATTAATGTTTATAAATTTCTTGATATTAACATAAAATAGAATTGTCCATATTCAAATTTGAGGTTTAAAAATCACATACCCTTAAAAGAAAACATTTTCCTTTTTATATTTTCTGCATAATTGTATAAGAGCAACAAATCTGAATGAAAGCAATGAAAAAAAAATGTCATTTGTTTTTGGTTATCTTTTTTTTCTATTATTGAATTTTTAGATACCTTACTAATCCCCCCAAAAAAGAGTATTTAATACCTGTAGGTCTCCAGCTCTTCAGCGGCATGGCTGATCCTTTCATCCAATTTAGAAAGTTTCTCATCTTTTTCTAACCGGTAATTTTCCTCTACTGTTAATTTCCTTTTAAAAAAAAGTGTTTTATTTCTTTTAATACATGTCACAAAATAATCAACTACATCTTTTTAACTATCAACACTGGTGTTTCCCCTAAAACAATTTTTAAAATACCACTACAAATATTACATGCAAGAAAAAGAGAAGAAATATTTCTGGTGTGGAATACTATAAACTCAACATTGTATTACATCCAATAAAGTACTGCTGAAATCATGGTTTCAAGAATTTTCTATATTAATTTATCAAAAAACAAAGTTATCAAAGGTAAATGCTAACAACAAATATTATGACTACGTATCATTTATCAAACCTTCTTATATAAAAAGCATTACATTTGTTACACAAAAAGTTACCACCTAATAAACTGTTTCAATATTTTTTAAATGGTGATTAAAAATAGGAATTAGGCTTCCATACCGTTTCAATAATAATAATAACAACAAGAGAATGAACACAAAGTGAATAACATTATAAACAGTACTAGTCCTACTTACTATTCTTAGTTCTTTTTTTTGGTTTCTTGAGACAGTCTCACTATGTAGCACAGGCTAGCCTTTAACTCACTGTGTAGCCCAGGCTGGCCTCCAACTTATGGCAATCCTCCTGCCTCACCCTCTCAAGTGCTGCGAATACAGGAATGTGCCACCACGCCCAGCTATTCTTAGTTCTTTCAATATTAAAAACAAGTAATTTATTGAGCCATTAGTATGTGCCATTAGTATATCAGAGTATCGAGGCATTCCAGTGCTGGTGATCCTATGCCATGCCGTAGCAGGCTGTTTGATCACTGAAAGCTCTAAAAGGTTTGCCATCACTGGTATAGGCCTTTACAGCATTATCATATTTAATTACTACCATACCTCTATAAGAAAGGTACTATTATTTTTCCTCTTTTATAAAAATGAAAATGAAGAACAGAAAAACTTAATACAAGGTGCATTACTTAGCAACAGGGATCTCTTGAGAAATGCGTCATTGGGCAATTTAGCCCATTATATAAACATCACAGTGTACTTACATAAACTAAGACAGTTATGATGTCACTCAGTAACATAATCTTATGAGACCATCTTCATGTACACAGTTCATAGTTGACCAACATATCATTTTGTGGTGTGTGACTGTGACTGGACCAAGGTAGAGAGCTCACAAGTCCTCTATGCTATCCACTCTGCTTCACGTAGTATCATTAATGCTGTGCTCTCAAGAAATACTGAACAACACAGGAAAACACAAATGGAGTGCTAAATAGATGTCTCCTCTCCTTTATGAACTTTGTAAAGGAACATTACAAACTACTAGAGAAATACCACAGGGCACAAGTAAATGTTTCATATTTTATACACTACATGCCTATTGCTTAGAAAGTATTCTCTAGGGTAATCCTTAGGTAAGTCTTCCAAGAAAATAAGTCTTTGCCTTAGGAAAAGCCGGAGAGTATAAAGGGCACAGGTAAGGAAGAGAGGTGTGCCTCTGCAGACTGTAGCTACTGAAGATGCCAGCGATTCTTAGACACCCCTCCCATTACACTGAGCTCTTATTTACACTCCCCTCGACTTTGAGAAGGCCTATTAAAGGGAGAAATTACACTGCGAAAGGAAACCCAAAAAGACAACTAAAGAACAATCACAACTTCACATACTTAAAGCAACACACTAAGTTCTTAGGTTCTACATTTTTACTTCTCTGCACTATTAAATTTGGAAAAGTGCTAGTAATGTAATATATGTCATGAAAACCATTAAGTCAGAATACAGAAAACAACTGAAACTACAGTACACTGTACGAAGGCAAAAATTTAAATCTAACACTTGAACGGTTCTGTCAAGTCTCTATATTTTACTCTGAAGAATAACCACTAGCATAATTCACTGAATTTGAGTAGAAATAGTTTAAGAATATATAATATTTGGGGAATTCAAAACATTTCAAATGAATGAATGAAATCACAATGCAAATAACACACACAGGTATGAGAACACTCAGCCTCTCATTCTTGCTTTGAAAATCTACAGGAAATACCATCTTTCTTTGAAATTTAAATATATCTAATTAAAATCTTATATCAACCATATATACTTTTATTCCAAAAAAATACACTTAGAAGAATTTTTGTCATCTCAAATAATCTCTTTATGTCGAAAATGTATTTCCAATATTGTGATACTTCAGTTCACAAACTTAATTCTTTCCATGATTCTGGTCACAAACTGAATCAGACATGACCCGAACCAAATTTCCCTATGAGGTCAATATTGAACCTAGCCACTAAATCTGATTTGGTTCTCATCTAATTCAGTCTGCAACCAGAATCACGGAAAGAATTAAGTTCGTGAACAGAGGTACCACTGAATCTTGCATTCTAAAAAGAAAGGCCTGTTCTTAGGGTTACTGACTGAAACCCTGAGGCTATTCTTCAACTCTTCCATTTAGTCACATTTATTTCTCTTCCATAGCCTGAGAAGTCCAAAATGGCCCAAAGGCCCACAATGAATGGTAAGTTTTCATTTAAATTTAGTCCAAAGCACTGAGGCACAGATCTCAGCAGTGAATGAGCCTAACCAACCACCCAACACCCTCATCTCAACGGAGCATTAACATTTTCTACCAGCTTACAAGTATATACAGTAGGTTGTTATAATTTATGCTCATTACGTTCTACAGTCACCACAAGCCCTGAATTAACAAATATTGGATTATGGTTCCTAAGGGTAACATAAGATTAGGGTCCTATTAGCCTCTGGTCACAACTTTATCAACCAATCAATATACACTCTTGCTTCATGTATGCATTTATTTAAATGCACATTATGGATTTACGAACACTGACCTCACAGTCAAGAGTTCTATAACTCATGCCTAAACCAAGTTTATATGGCATGTATTTTCCCCATAAAATAACATCACAGTCTTCTTGTTCTTCAGAGTTCTGGACAGCACTTGAACATTATGCTTGGGGAGCATTTTAAACATTTTTTTAAAAGCATAAAAATGTAAAAGATGTGCCAATAAACACTACAAAAACAATCCCTATCTACAGATTAAAAGTTGAAGCAAGGACCGGGGTTTTAGCTCAGTGGTTCCGGTGCCTGCCTCACAAGAGCAAGGTCCCAAGTTTGATCCCCGGGACCAGAAAAAAAAAAAAAAAAGTTGAAGCAAGAAAGGCAGAGGGGTGCCTCACTCAGCCTCAGCTGGGCAATTTAAACTTTTTTAGGTCTTAACATGTCCATAAATGGCCACAAAAACTCCAAGAAATGATTTAAAGGTTATAAATAAATTTCATCAAGTAGGCAAACTTGCACATATAGAATCTATGAAGATGAGGCAGGAGGATCACTGTAAAATCAAGGCCAGCCTGGCCTACATAGCAAGTTCAAGGCCAGCCTGAACTACACAGGGAGACCCAGTCTGAAAATAATAATTATAAAACAATATAATTTTTCTTACCTGTGGAGTTTCCTCTCGTTTTCTTGATACAGTTCAGTCATTACTTCAAGTTTCTGCCGAAGCCTCTGATTTTCACTTTCAAATTGTGTATTTTCTGACTGCAATGATGCTTGTTCAGTCTGGAGATTTTTAATATGCTCTAAAGAAAAATTTTGAAAACTCAAATAAATATTCTGAGTTGTACAGTAACATTTCAGAAAGATAAAAATTACTAAAAATAATAAATTAATAATAATCTAAACCAAACACAATGGAAAATCTGTAAGGTTAAGGAGCTTTGTTCTAATTTTTTAACTAGTATATCCTTGCTATATACCAGTCATTTTTGATTTGGGAAAATGATACATGTATATAGCATTAAAAGCTTTTTCTACATCTATTGAGATGATCAAGTGATTTATTTTCCTTTATTCTACCTATGACCCAGGTGTGGTGGCCCACATCTGTATTCCCAGCACTTGGGAGGCTGAGGCAGGAGGATCCTCATGGGTTCAAGTCTAGCCAGGGCTATGTAGTAAGTTCAAGGCCACTACATAGTGAACTACATAGTGAGACTCTGTCTCAAAACAAACAAACAAACAAAAAAGCATCTATTTATGTAATGTATTACACTTACTGATTTACTTTTTTTTTTTTGGTACCGGGGATCGAACTCGGGTCCTTGTGCTTGCGCAGCAGGTGGCAAAAACACTGAGCTAAATCCCCAGCCCCTGATTTACATATGTTGAACCATCCTTGCATCCCTAGGTTAAAGTCAACTTGTATGATGTTTTTAATAATTTGTTGAATTCTGTGTGCAGGTATCTTATTGAGGATATCTGCAAGGATACTGGCTTGTAGTTTTCTTTTTTTGTTAAATCCTTATCTAGCTTTGGTATCAGGGTAATGCTGGCTTCATAGAATGAGTTTGGAACTACTCCTTCCCTTTCAATTACATGGAAAAGTTTGTAGAATACTGATGTTAGTTTTTCTCTAAAGTTATGGTAAAATTCAGAAGTGAATCCACTGGGTCCTGGGCTTTTCTTAATGGGAGTTTTTATTACTGCATTTCATTGCTTGTTACTGATCTGTTCAGAGATTTTGCATCTTCTTGGTTCAATTTTGGTAAGTCATATGTGTCAAGGAATTTATCCATTTCTTCCAAATTCTCCAATATTGGAATATGTTTCAAAATAATATCTAATAGTCCTCTGGATTTCTGTGGTATTCTGTAATTTTGCCTCTTTCATTTCTAATTATATTGATGTGGGTGTTCTCTTTCTCTTAGTAAATTTGACTAAGGTTCTGCCAATCTTATTTATCCTTTCAAAGCATTCTTTGAGTTCATTACTTTTTAATCCACTGATCTTTTATACTACTTGTTCAGTCTCAATTTCATTGATTTCCACTCTGATTTTTATAATTTCTTTCCTTCTACTAGTTTGGGGTTTGGATTGTTCCTGTTTTTCTGGGCCCTTGAGATGCATCATTAGGTTATTTGGGATCATTCTGTTTTGCTAATGTGGCACTTATAGCTACAAACTTTCATCTTTGAACTTTTATCGTGTTCCACAGATTCTGATGTGTCATACTACCTTCGTCATTTGAGTCTATAAATTTTTTAATTTCTCCCTATTTCTCTTGTGACCCATTGATCTTTCAAGAGTATATTATTCAGTGTCTAATGCCAGACTGTTACAATATCAAGGACTCCTATTAGAACAGCCACACATAGTTTGCCACCACCACTGGCCTCAATCCGGCTACTCTACTCCCAGAATCTGACGAACAAATGCCCATCCATGATTGCCTCGAGACTCTTGAAAACTTGAGGGGAGGACTTCCGGACTTGACGGACCAGGTCCTCCCTGGAGCAGAGATAACGTTCTATACTGATGGGTGCAGTTTCGTTCGAGATGGTGTACGGTATGCTGGAGCGGCGGTGGTCAACCAGGACCAACAGGTGGAATGGGAGCAGGGGCTACCTCAAGGGACATCAGCACAGAGGGCTGAGCTGATTGCTTTGACCAAGGCTCTGGAATTGGGAAAAGGAAAAAGGATAAATATATTCACTGATAGCCGTTATGCTTTTGCCACCGCCCGTGTACACAGGGAAATTTATCAAAATAGAGGGCTGTTGACCTCCGAAGGAAAGGAAATCAAAAATAAGACTGAGACATTGGCATTGCTACAAGCCATCTGGATGCCCCGAGAGGTTGCCATCATCCACTGCCGCGGACACCAGAAAGGGGCTTAGCCCCAAGACGATTGGTAATGATGCTGCTGACCAGACAGCAAAACAAGCCGCCCAAAAATCACTGGGGAAGCAAATGGTTCTGCTTCCCACGCCGGTACTCCCAGAAAAACCTGAATACACAGATAAAGAAGTAGCGGAAATGAACAGGAGACGCTGGACTCGAGGAAAACATGGATGGTGGGCGACTAAGGATGGAAAGGTGGTGCTCCCAGCCACTGTAGCAGACACGTTGCTGAGAGAACTACGCGAGAAAAGGATGATGGCTGCCCTGTGACCTCATTTTGTCAGCGAGGGATTAGCCCAAAAGGCCCAGGACATGGTGAGACGATGCCCCACCTGCCTCAAGGTAAATGCAAATCGGGTAACCGGGCCCCCCAGGGTCCGACACAGAGGATTAACTCCAGGAGAACATTGGGAATTGGACTTTACTGAAATGAAGCCTGGCATGTATGGGTACAAATACCTGCTAGTTTTTGTGGATACCTTTTCAGGATGGGTAGAAGCATACCCCACTAAGAGGGAGACAGCTGAATTAACAGTTAAAAAGCTCCTGACAGAAATAGTTCCCTGTTTTGGTTTGCCCTTAGCTCTGGGGTCCGACAATGGTCCAGCCTTCACGGCCAAGATATCTAAATTAATTAGTAATATCCTTGGAATAAAGTGGAATCTACACTGTGCCTATAGGCCTCAAAGTTCAGGACAGGTAGAAAGAACAAATCAAACTTTAAAGGAGATTCTGACTAAATTATGCTTGGAGACTGAACTAGGTTGTTTAGAGCTTCTCCCTTTTGGCCTCCTCCGAACGAGGTGCACTCCCAAGCCTCCCCTCAATCTGTCCCCCTTCCAGATTGTTTATGGGCGATCTCCCCCAATCATCCCATTAGTAGATGTAGAATTAAAGGAAAAGTTTTCCCACCTTCGACTGCTTAAATCCTTAAAAGCAGTTCATCAGCTTCAGTCAGAGCTACATGAGACATTACGAAAGGAAATGACTAGTCCCAATGAAAAACCTTTACAACCTTTACCCTATAAGCGGGGAGATTTGGTTTTTATTCACAGGTTTGATTCCAAGACCCTGGAACCTCATTGGAAGGAACTGGTTCCTGTTGTCCTGTCAACTCCCTTGACGGGGAAGGTGGCTGGACATTCTGCCTGGATACATCACAACCATCTGAAAGCAGGACCCCCCGCGGACGTCAAAAAGGACAAATGGAAGGTTATCAGCCAACCAGGTGACCAAAAGCTAAGATTGGAGCGGGTTGCAGATGTTTCGCCTTCATGATAATATTCTCTGGGACACTGTCAGTATTGCCCCCAAGAGGTCTAGATCACACAAAAAAATGTATGGATTCAATTGGCAAACTCGCTTAATTTGTCTGAATTCTGTCTAAATGTTGATGTAAATTTCCATCATGTATTGGGGACATGCCTCATGTCATAAACCTAAAAATGCTGTCAAATTATATACACCCAGGGTAATTATGTCAAATAATACCCAATGTGCTATGTATGAAAATTGTACAACCAAATGTCTGAGGATAAAACGGTTGGAAGGGATGCACTGCCATATAAAACAAAAAATTGTGTATAACGATTGCCATATCTCCCTGCCAATAGGATGGTTTTATACCTGTGAAGGAATAACTTTCAATTATATCCCAGCCAATTTAACCAAGACCCGTTGCTGCTTGAGTCGTCTAGCTGTGGTTCTACCAGATAGAACTGATTTGATTATGCCAAACAGAACTAAATGTTGGTCACCCTATACTGCACCAGGACGTGATGATGATGTAGGTCTGTTGACAGATGCTGAAGTAATAACTATGATAGCATCTTTGTTGCCTTGCCTTCTATAAGAGTCCATGCTGAAAAGGCAGTACGGAAATTAGCATGCAAGGTGGTCAAAGGGTTAAATGCTACCTCATCAGCCTTGGCATTAATTAACCAAGAGTTACAAGAACAGAGACAGGCAATCTTAGATAACAGGGCAACGAGAGACTATTTGTTGCTCTTCCACCACGAAGGTTGTGAGAAAATAAGAAATAAGTGTTGTTTCAATCTTACTGACAATAGTCCAAAAATCAAAGAAAAGGTAAAACAATTGGAAGACCTGGCTCAAAGGGTACATAATGAAGATGGCTGGGACTTGTTCCAGTGGCTAACTAAATGGTTGCCCAACCTACAATGGTTAAAACAACTTTTTCTCATCATTATAGTTGTGTGTATATGCTTACTACTGTCATGCTGTTGTATACAATGGATGCCTACATTTATACATAAGATTACTTAAGTTGTAAACTCAGTGGGGAATGTGGGACTGCATAACTCTGTAATCATAAAACTCCCCTAGCCCCAACTGTGATTGAATGTGAGTAAATAGATAAAGATGCTTGTCAGAAAAAAAAAAAAAATATTACTCAATCTCCATGTCTGAATGGTAGAAATATGTTAATATATACTAAAATATAGCTTCCTTGAAAGTAGGGTTCATGGAATTTCCGTTTGTGACATTCCCGTGGCTTTAGTACTATATTTTATGCAATTTTTTTTAAACAAAATTAATGTTTTTTGAAGTCCAATGATAACTCAACTGACACATGTGAGAAGTGCAATCATCATCTTTTTAGTATCTCCACATGTGGTAGTTCAACCTTTAAAACTGTGTTTTACGATAAATATAGTCCACATCTTACAGAAGTGTTTGAAAGTAATGATCAGTAAAAAGAAAATAAAAATCTGCCCATAACCCCAAAGACAGTTGAATATGTCCTTCCAGTCTTTTTGGATGTAAACATATATGTAAAATATATTTCTTTTTGTACAAAATGAGATGTTATTTATACCAACTTTAAAAAAAATTGTAAGCTGGCCATAGTGGCAGGCACCTGTAATCCCAGCACACTGGGAAGCTGAGGCAAGATGATCACAAATTCAAGCCCAACTTAGCAAAACCTTGTCCCAAAACAAAAAGGGGGCAGGGGAGGTGAGCTGCTCCTAGCACCCATGAGGAGGCTTCCGGGCTGCCGTACCACCTCCCTAAAGGCAGAGGAGGTGAGCCGCTCCCAGTGCACAGGAGGAGGCTTCCAGACCGCTGTACCACCTCCTCAGCGCAGACAAGGTGAGCCGCTCCCAGCACCCAAGAGGAAGCTTCTGGGGCACCGTACCACCCCGCCAGCACAGAGGAAGTGAGCCACTCCCAGGCCCAGGAGGAAGCTTCCAGGCCACTGTACCATCCCTGCTAGCACAGAGGAGGTGAGCCGCACCAAGGTCCAGGAGGAGGCTTCCAGGACACCATACCACACCCCCTCAGCACAGAGGAGGTGAGTCACATGGACGCCAGCAATGCCTCCACCTCAAAATGAGAAGAAATGTAAACAAGTCTCAAAACCAGACTTTCAGATCACCTGCAGCAACCTCAAAGGGAAACGAGATGGAACAATCTGATACTCAACCACCTAGATTCCCTGAACTGGCAACAAAAGAGGATCTGGAAAAAATGAAATCAGAAATAATTTCTCACATAACAGCAGAGATTGTGCCCCATAGTGCAA
>NW_004624813.1:8707411-8728285 GCF_000247695.1 Heterocephalus glaber | reverse complement strand
AATGTATAATTGATACTGTGTAATAGGAAGAAAAGGTCTAAAGGAGTAGGGGAAGTGGGAGGGGTAGGGGAAAGGAAAGAAGGGAAAAGAAAAAATATGAGAAAAGAAAAAAATGGAAACAAAGTCTTTCAAATAGGGAAGGATGGAGGGGGTGAAGGGAGGGCAAGGGAAGAGGAAAAAATAAGAACCAAGATACTCATGTAATGTTACAAGATCCCAATGTTGACTGTAACTCTATTTTATACCTAAAATGTACCAAAATAAACTTAATGGAAAAAAGGGCTGGAGATAAATCTCTGAGCTAAGGCCCTGCATTCGATCCAAAAAAACACATACAAACACACAAGAACTTATTTATCTTTTTAAAAAAAATAAACACTTATTAGCAAACAAATGTTTCCAATGAAAAGTAAAATGTACTTCTACAGATCTAACATCCCTCCTCTATGTGCTAATAAACGATGTATTTATATTAAAGAAGGAAGCCATATATAGCAATTAGTACTACTACTGAAGATTGGTTTTGTAACAACAAAAATTTTAAAGTTTCAATTTGCTATTTCTTAACATCTAAAACTATACCAAGTATAACACTGTAATCAATGGTTTTACATTTAATGGTATTTAATGGTATTCCACTAATTTCTCATAAATACGAAAGAAACTGTGAAAGTTTTGCCAACAACAAAACTCAGGACTAATTCTCCACAAATACTCACCAATGAAACTGGATCTTCTGAAAATTGATTCAATAAATTCATTCTCTATAAGGAGATGTATTTATTTAGAAATATCTTAAAACTATGTAGATTACTTACCTGTAAGGTCTTCCTTTGTTTTATCTACTTCAGATAACTGAGAATAAATTTGGTTTCTTTCTCCTTCTAAGGATTTTAAAGAAGCATTTAACTTTAAAGAACAAAGTAAGAAAAAAAGCAACATTAATCAGTTAAACAAATAACAACAAAAAATCTTAATATGCCACCCCAACCCTTTAGAAGCTATTTTATCACTAATGAAATTATCACCTAGAAACCAACAGTGCTGCCTCCATCTTAGAAAGCTAGTAAAGTCACCAATAATTAATTCTGAGACCAGGAATAGAGAACATCAGTGAATGTTTTTTACTAGGTACTTAAAAAGTTACTATTTTCATTCTATTTATTTCAACACAAGTTTTGACAGTCTGCACACAACATTACCAAGACTTCCCATAAATCAACAAAGATCAGGACAGAAGAAAGAAGGAATAAGCCAGAAGAAAATAAACCCAGTATTTACTTCTCAAAATAGGATATAGTGCAATGGGGATAAGAAAATACTAAGGTCAGAAGAAAAAGAATGTACTAAGGAAAGTATGACATAAAATACAGTGTAGTAAACATTTTAAAAACATTCATTATCTGAAGAAATGAGTAAACTTGGAAGGTTTTAATTGATTCTAAAAATTATGAGTTTCTAAAGTTAATATAGAAAAGTAAAAAGTAATTGAAGAAATATCTGATCATTTCTTAAATATACTTACATGAGGACATTAAAACGAACTTTTAAAATAGTTATTAGATAAGTATCATGGTGCACACCTACAATCCCAGCACTTGGGAGGCTGACGCAGAAAGACTGCCACAAGTTAAGGCCAACCTGAGCTACATAGTGAATTCAAGGTCAGCCTGAACTACGTGGAAAGACCCTGTCTCAAAAAAACCAAAAAGTAAAATAAAATGAAATAATTAGCTATCAACGATATATAGGTTTTTTTTGTTTTTGGTGGTTTTTTTGGTACTTTTTTTTTTTTTTGGTACTGGGGATCAAACTCAGGTCCTTGTGCTTGTGCAGCAGGCAGCGAAACCACTGAGCTAAATCCCCGGCCTGATATATAGGTTTAATGCATGTGCTATTTCTTCATCCATATTTTTTACATTTATATAATAATACAAACCTTAGCAGCATAAATCAGTTTCTTCAAAGCTCCTTTTGGCTCGTTATCTATGGTGAACAATAAAAATTAAATTAGTTGGAAAAGCAGCACAATACTATAACAGACATCCAAATAATTGTATTAGTTCACTCAACTAGAGCCCTACAATTCCAGAATTAGCTATAAGGTGGAATGTTCTTTGTTCCCAGGAAGCTAAACAATAAAAGCACCAGAAGTATCACATCATTTAAAAAGGTTCTTCTACATTAAGTCTAAGAATAGGGTTATAATACGGATTGAGCATTCATCTAAATATAGAACACCATCTCAACTATTCTTGGATTTTTACAGCATCCAAATTCAGTTGAATTATAACTCAAATAAAATAACATTAACAAGACTAAGTTCTCTTAGAACAAGAATTTCCTTTTGATATAAGTTTAAAAAGTACACACAGAACTTTATAATAATCCTCCTATATTTGCAGTTGCACTTTCTGTGATTTCCATAGTTATATAAATGGAAACTTCTATAAACAATTTTAAATTATGCACTATTCCAAGCTGACCCATCATTCCCTTCCGCCTAAGACGTAAATCACCCATCTGTGCATCATATCCATGCAGTATACGCTGTCTGCCCATCAGTCACTCAACAGCCATCTCAGTTATCAGATGACCTGATGTAGCATTATGAGCAAGGGAAATGGCATTTACAAAATTTTCCTTACAGTGTATTGTTATAATTAATCATTGTTGTAACTCTCTTACTATAATTTATACATTAAATATTATCATTTAAGTGTGCAGGTATGGAAAAAGACAATATATACAGGGATCAGTACCAAATGTTGTTGCACACATCTACTAGACAGCTTGATAGTATCTCCTGAAGACTACTATATATATTTACTTCAGGATTATAACTTTCTTCCAATATATGAATACTACCATGAAAGAAAAATTTTTTTTTTGGTACCGGAGATTGAACTCAGGACCTTGTGCTTGTGAGACAGGTGCAGTGCCACCAAGCTAAACCCCTGGCCCATGAAAGAATTTTTAAATCACACCTGTTCCTCCTTAATAACAATGTTGATTAAGGGGCAACCTGGGAGAAGGACATAAGATATCTGATATTTTTTCAACTTCTTAGGAGTCCAAAATTATTTCAAAGATGGAAGGAAGAAAGGAGAAGAGTACATAAAACAAATTAAGAGGTGTTATGTACATGTACCAACTCCCCATGATGAATGTAATCATTATGTACTACAAATATGTACTAACAGTAATTTTAAAAATCATAAAATTATATCAAAATAAAAAATTTTTTGACAAGTCAAAGGAATAGGTTTGAGTATCCAGTGAGTGGCTATAGTGGACTTAACTTCTCCCAATTTCAAAATGCAACCAACAATGGCAATGACAATTTGAGACAGCTATGATTAAAGTACTACGATTATTTCACTAAAGCAAAAAAAAGTATCATGAATTACTGATCTATATAACATTCATGTTTTAAAGTAGTCACCCATCCATATGATTAACTTGAAGTACAAGAAAAAACAAGCTTTGAAACAATCATGATGCAATTTTGGAAACTGTTGCAATGGAGACACATGTAATTCTGGAAGAGAACAGAGAGGAAGGAGGCTGTGAGTCTAAGGAGCTGAAGAAAGATTTCCTGAAAGGGCAATGCTCCAGCTAAAAGTGAACTGTATGGGATGGACAGAGAGCGAGACAGATGGCGTTTCAGACAGAGACAGGCAGAAAGAATATGCCAGAGTACAAGCAGATAAAGAACATGGTGCACAGGGGGAACAAAAAGGAAATAGAAGAGCTAGTCACCATTTTAGGAAAAGAGGGTGAGTCATGACTTAATACCTAATTGAGCACCACTCGACGATTCGCTCTTCACTTCCAATTCCAAGTTACCATCATCAGTTAGGTCTTCTCCAAGCACAGCAGCCCAATCTTTCATCTTTACCAAGTGTTCAGTCAGAGACTTGACATTCAGCAGAAGGAAAAATTAAGAGAGAAGGGAATGCTGTAAGCTAATGGCTTTATAACTTATGAATGTGCAATAGTAGTTAAAAGTTAACCCATGTAAACAACAGCACAGAAGTACTTATTTTCTATCTGTTACTAAGACAAGCAGTCCTAACTGTAAAATGTGTTGACTATTAAATTCTGCGAGCTAAAAACCAAAATTATCTCTAAACCAAATACAATAATGGCCCATTCCTGCTAGATACGCTAAATGACTACAAAGTGGTAAACTACTGTCTTATATGGCATTTATCACTGCCACGAATAAAACAGACATTAACATGGGTGTGAATTTTATGTGATGTAAAATCTGCAAGCGAGACAATATGATCACAGATTTTTACTTGATTCATTCAAGTAAACAACTAGCTAAGGAATCAGCTGATAAAGAAAGACATTATGAAAGAGAATTTAAAAAGAGAGTATTAAAGTTCTACAACAGTGTTTTAAATCTTCTTGAATAAAGGACAATTTTCTAACATTATAGATAATCAAATGACTACCCTGTTCTAAAATTTTCAACTTTCAACTTCTTCCCTCTCTTCAGGGTTTCTGGCACAAATAACATAGACTACAACTTTGAGCAGTTCTTGGGGATCACATCTCATTCTTCTGTTTAGGAAGAATCCCAAACCTTTAAGTAGAATAAGTTTAGAGGAAAGAAACAGTACACTCATCCCTCAGTATCCATACAGAATTGGTTCCAGGCTACACCCTCTCCCACCATGGATACCAAGACCCATGGACACTCAAGTCCTTCATATGAAATGGCATTGTATTTGCATATAACATGCATATTGTCCTGTATACTTCAAATCATCTCTGGATGACTTATAATACCTAATACGATGTCAACTCTAGTAAACAGTTGTTATACTCTATTGTTCAGGGAATAATGACAAGGAAAAACTCTGTACGTGTTCAATACAGATGCAATTTGGAGGTGAGTACTTTGATCTATGGTTGATTGAAGTCACAATTTTGGGAGCTGTGGATATAGAGGACCAACTTCATACCAAATTATGAATAAAATGCCTAAAACTGGTATCTTGACAACATTTTCATAGCAACAAAACTAGCATAAATGCATAGTAACACCCATTTTTCTGTATAGATTACTGAAGGTTTTTCATCTTGTTATCGATACTCAAACTTGAGTAACTGTACTGTGAAAGTTTAACATTTAAAAGAAATGGGGTAGGGCCAGAGACATAGCTCAGTGGCACTGCACCTGCCTGGCAAACAAAAAGTCCTGAATTCAATTCTTGGTACTGGAAAAAAAATCTAAACAATAAAAGAAATGGTATAGTAACTCACACCTGTAATCCCAGCACTCCGGGAGGCAAAGGAATTGCAAGTCTGAGCTCAGCTTGGGCAACTTAGCAAGACCCTGTCTCAAGATAAGAAAACAGAAAGTTCTGGGGATATAGCTCAGAGTGAAGGCTGTGTTTAATACTATCCCCCAATATGGGGCAGACAGGTTGTGGGGGTTCTGGGGGCAGTGATATGCAGGAAAAAGGGACTGGGATAGGGAGGACAGGAGGGAGGAAAAAGGCAAACAAACCCTGAGAGTAATATCAATTATTTTATTCCTATGATTCGAGTTAAGTTCCATTTAAATTTATTTTTAAAAGGTCTCCATCTCTATAAAAGTATAGAATTCCAGCTAATTTAGGTATTATATTCAGTTAATAAATATGACTTTAACTATCTGTCCAATTTCTCAAACTCTTTCCAACATTTTCCCAGCAGAAAGATGGCAGCCTAAAGAGGAAAAGGTAAAAATCATTATTCTTTTCCCATAAGTACCTAAAATAAGGTACTAAAGAGATAAAATGGATATATAAAATATACAATGCTAATATATATGCAATAAATCTATAAATCTTCAAGAAGCATTTGAAAGTCTAGCCAAATGCTTAATGAAAATAAAAGGTGACAAAAACAAGTTTTCAAATTTCAGAGTTAGCATTTTAGCCAAGTCAGTCATGAAAACTAGTACAGCTACTAACCTTGATGTGATTTTCTTTTTCATTCAGAACTTGTTCTGCACATACTTTGGAGTCTTCAAATGTTACTTTTTGCTTATTAAGTTCACTCACTTGTTCTTTCCACACTTCAACTTCTTGTAAAAGCTGAAATTGAAACAGTAACCATGAAATGCAACTCCTCTTATCATACTTACATATAGAAGCACTTATTTATGTATTTGGGTACACTGCTAATATATTAACCACTTAGCAGTTTACCCAGAGTGACACCAGGACAACATGTTTGTTTACATACTGTCTGGTGCATAACTTGGGCAGGTGTCATTTCAACCAGTTGATTCTTGTACTGAATAAATTTGATAAAGTTGTCCTTTTTGTATTTTCCATTACATTATCTTATAAAAATTAATGAAAAAACTTTTGGTTATCCTGTATTTAAATAATTGGACTGGTAAGTGGTTAAGAAGCACTCCTGCTATTTGGAAAGAAAAATCTGGCTACTGTGTTCAAAGAACTTTCAAAATAAAAGTAGTGTAAGGGGCTGGGGATTTAGCTCAGTGGTTCCACCGCCTGCCTGGCAAGCGGAAAGACCAGAGTTCGATCCCCAGTACCAAATATAAAAAAAAAAAAACACCCCAGAATAAAAGTAGTGTAAAAGAACAGGCATTTAAACATTCTTCAACTGATTTACAAAATATATCACAACACACATATGAATCTGTTACATTTGGATGGTCCCTCCCTCTCCCTCTCTCTCTCGCGCACACGCTCTCTCTCTCTCTCTCTCTCTCTCTCCCTCTCGTGTGTGTGTGTGTGTGTGTGTGTGTGTGTGTGTGTGTGTGTATCGGCACTGGGACTGAGCCCAGGGTTTCATCCAGGCTAGGCAATTGTGCTACCACTGACCTGCTTAATTTCATTTTGACTCTCACTAAATTGTTGAGGCTGACCCCAAACTTGCAATCCTGCTGCTTCAGCCTCCTGGGTAGGTGGGATTACAGGCGTGTGCCACCACAGCTAGTAATTTGATTTTTCTTACCATTCCTTACATCCCATAAAGCACACCATATCTGACTTGCATTAAGTTTTTTTACATCACTGTACTGTTTTACACTGAAGATAACTAGCCCTTAGGAATATCATTAATCTAGAACAGGTTGGATTCTGCATAAATAATATTCCATTGTATAAAATTTTACTCAAAAAAAGACTTTCTGAACATGACACAGAAACATCATTACAAGAGGTAGATGATTATATAAAACTTCAAAACAATTCAAATACAAATAAAACAAAAAAATTAAAGAAACATAATTTTAAAAAATTCTTATATGCTGCAAATGGTTAATAACCTTAGCATGCAAAGGGTTCTCAGAAGTCACCAAGAGAGCCAGGGATGGTGTACACACCTGTAAATCCAGCACTCAGGAGGCTGAGGCAAGAAAGTCACCCTGAGTCTGATGCCAGGTTGGGCTACATAGTGAGTTCAAGGTTAGCCTGAACTACATAGTGAGACCCTGCTGAATAACCAAAATATGCTAAAATAACCAAAAATGCTAAAAGAAGTTGGTAAGAAAAATAGGCCTCAAAAAGCCTAAACAGACAAGTCCCAAAAGAAATGGAACATAAATATGAAAGAGCAGTCCAAATTTATTTTAATGTATTCTACCAAATAGTAACTACTGGATTTCTCTGCAAAACTGTAGCTTTATTAGCATATTTTATACCACACCAAAAAACATCTAATTCTTTTCTATACAGATATAACAGAAACAGATGATACTAACATACAGATAAATGAGGACTGAAGATAAAACTCAGATTTGGTGATTAGGTGGTCTCTAATGAGGCATTAAAGAGACTGAGGACAAAGCATATAGTGTTCAAAGATTACAGAAGGAGTGAATGAGAACAGAGAATCTGTGAATTCAGAAGTTTTCAGAACTCTGTGATTAAAAAGGAATTGGATGAAAGCAACTGTAGCCAGGCATGATGGTGCACACCAATAATCCCAGCACTCAGGAGGCTGAGGCAGGGGGATGGTCACAAGTTCAAGGCCAGCCTGGGCTAAATAATGAACTCAAGGCCAGCTTGAACTACAAAGTGAAACCCTGCCTCAAAAAAAAAAAAAAAAAGAAAACAGCTGTAAAGAGTCAAGGCAACCTAGGTGAAATTTTTTTCAAACTAGAAAAAAGGCAAATCAAAAGTTTCGATTATAGCATGGGGAATTTAACCCAGGTTTCACCACCACTCTCTTCTATAATCTAGTAAGGTGACAGAAAAGAGACTAAAAAGACACAGACTCCACAAGGAATAGGGATAGGAGATAAGGCAAAAGATAAGTATGTAAGTAGAAAGTGGAAAGAGACAGATGACACAACCTAGAAAGTCTCATGATTTAAAGGTACAAGTACTAGGGGAAGAGCAAAAATGAAAAAAAGGGTCACTGGCCAAAAAGTGTAAAAAGCAGTTAAGGAGCTGGGGATTTAGCTCAGTGGTGGTGCGCCTGCCTTGCAAGTGCAAGGTCCTGAATTCAATCCCCAATACCAAAAAATAAGTAAATAATAAATAATAAATAAAAAGCAGTTAAAAAGCTTATGTTCTTTCAGCACATACATATAAACACATTCTTATTATTTCTCATTCTCTCTTTCACACAAACATACTTACACATACTGTCAAAAACATAGCTAGTAGGCTGGGGATTTACCTCAGTGGTTCCACTGCCTGCCTCACAAGCACAAGGACCCGAGTTTGATCCCCAGTAACAACAACAACAAAAAAAGCTACTCTTTAAAAACATGGAACCTGAGACTCTCGAACATCTGCAGGAAAATATAAAGGTATTAAGTAAGAGCTGACTTACTGAATAGTAATACCAGCACTTCTTACCTCACTGAGCTACAAGAAATTGTTCCATCTCCCTAATGGGAACTGAGGAAAATTCATCTCAGTAAAAATGGTCTTCAGACACCAACAACTAGTGATCCTCTTATTAGAAACACCCCAGTGAGATTACCCTACAGAAAAGCTCATAAATGACACACATGAGTAGCCAACTAGATTTGGAAAACTTTAGGATTAAATAAGCATAAGCCATGAACCAAGTACCTGAAAAGAAAACCTTTTAGATAAGACATACCCCAAGGGAATGGGGGGACTGAAATGTGTTATGTACATGTACCAATTCCCTACAGTGAATGTAATCATTATGTACTACAAACATAAGAATAAACATTAAAAAAAAGTGTAGGAGGGACCCACCATCTTGGGAGGCAGTGGGGTACGGGGATGGAGAGGAGGGATGCTGGAAAAGAAGTGGCTGGATTTACATCCCAGGTCTACTGCTTACCAACTGGGGGTCACTAGGCTGTTTATAAAATCTTTCTGTGCTTTACTCACCTAATGTGTAAAATATAAATGAGAATATTATCAAACTGCCTGCTGTCAAAATTAATGTATTAAAGAACTTAGGATATTACATGTAACATCGTAAGTGTTTAATAAATGTTGTTGTTTAACAAAGACATAGGCCAAAACAGAAAGTAAAGGAACTCAAAGGAAACAAGTTAACTCAGGAACTAAAAAAAAATTTTTTAAAAAAACACTTCAAAAACACCCTAAATATCTTCACCAAGATAAGACAATGCATCCATGAAACAAAAAATAAATCAATAAGGCATAATCAAAGCAAAAAATTCTTATAAACGAAAACTATCAAAGAAAAAAATGAAAAGTTCCAAAGAGATTAAAAATGACATTTTCAAGCAATTATGTAAACTATCTCCCCCAAAGTATGGAATCAGTCAAGTTCATTTCCCAGAGCCAAGTCAAGAGGACTTTCCAGACTGAAAGTGCCCAACCCAATGTATAAAAAAGACACACTCCAAGGCACATCGTTGTGTAATTTCAAGGAAATGGAAAGAATGAAAAGATACTAAAAGATTCAAGGGAAGAAAAGAATAACAAAAAAGTTCTATAATGTCCAAAGCATTTGTCTTCTCAAAAGTAATAATGAAAAGTGAAGACAGTAATGTCAAAATGTGTGGGGAAAAAAATTCCAACCTGATAGTATCTGACCCAGCTGATATCCAAACAAAATATCAGTAAGTATGAGAGAAAAACAAGATATTTTCAAGCATGTAAGTTCTAAAAAGAATTACCTCTTATATCTCTTCATAAAGCTAACCAAAGGAACCAAAAAAGAGAAAATCTTAAATACAAGAAATAAAAGCTCCAGCCCAAGAGAAAGACAATGAAATCCTCAGGATGGGAGTGAAGTAAAAATCTCAGGACAAGAGAGGCCTAACCTACAGAGCAAATTCTTATTGGACCAAGAGGATGGATAGCCCCAAGAAGAACTGCTTTAAACAAAAACAATGATTTAACAGATTAATCACAGCATCTGAATGCATGAATACAACATTTATATCTCTAAAAGAGAATGCACAGATGAATTACCTCTACATATTACAGGTAATAATTACTAACTAAAGAAAAGATAAAATGTTGGCTAAAAGATGTAATTAGAGGAAATCACATGGCTCAGACTGAGTACTACCAAGAGAATCATAATATAATCAAGGCACAACTTTTCCACCGAAAAATTGTGATTTTATTGGGAAAACAGAAGGGAAGAAATGCATGTAGATGAAAGGGAGTGTCTACATATGCCAGGGAGGAAGAGAATAAAAGCTAAATCTTCATCTGACCTGCCAACAGAATTTCTTCTGCCTTTAGGCTCCAGATTGGTAACTTCAATAACCCTCATTTGTATTCTCTGTACTTCCTTCAGTTTGGTTGGCAAGCTGGTGCTAAATACTACTTGCTGTGATCACCAAAATGCTAAATGCCCTGGGTTACTTACATTCCTAGAGGAAGAAGGTATCAGAGGTATACACATTTATATCCTATACAAATAGAAATCAAAGTATGCCAGGGGAATTGTCCTGCTAATGTGCTCTCAATGAAAACCCTACTCACTTGAGGGAAGGGGGAGGGAAGGAAAAGGAAGGGGATGAAAAAAAAATTAAGATATGTTATGCACATGGACCACCTCCCCACTAGCAATGTAATCATTATGTACTGCAAACATGCAGTAATAAAAAACTAAAACTGAAGAAAAAAAGAAAAGAAAATCTGTTTTCAACTGTAACCTAATCTTTGAATAGGATGTAGCAGGGTGAGGTTTTAAATTGCTAGTCTGCTTTTTGCTACAGGGAGGCAAAAAAAAAAAAAAAAAAGGCTGTATATTCTAAAAGGGGTAGCTAACTTCTATAACACTGCACTGGTCCTTAAGGACTACAGTAGTTTTCTTGAATGGGCTAGTTACTGTGATGAGAACTGATGTGAGATTTTATTGGCTTGAAACAATACATTTAAGAACTTCCTGACTCTTCGTAGTCTAACTCCTAACCCTGATTTGTTAAACCACTAATAAACATCCTCCATATGCTGTTAAAAAAAAAGCTTACTCTTGTTCCTAGCAGAGATCAGTCATGAGTGTGACCGGAATACCTGTAATTATACATTCACAACCTGAAGAGTCTCTACAGGGTACAAACCTGTTTTTGACTTTCCTGAAGTTGGAAATTTTCATTCAAAGCATCTTTTTTTGCTCCTTTAAGTCTTTCTTCATTGATTTGAAATATTTTGAAAGTTGTTTTGGCCTAAGTAAAAAAAAAAATAGCTACAGTTTATAACAATTAATCTAACAAATGCTCATCTTAACATTCACCCTAGAACATGGAATTTAAACAAAGGCAAATATTTGCCAATACTGACAGCAAAGGCAGCATGTTATAAAAGAAAAAGGCTGACCTACTCCTTACTCTGTCACCAATGTGCCAAGTGGTCTTGGACAAATGATTTAACCTCTTATAACCTTCTACCATGCAACACATTTTGTTAACTATTTACTTTCTGTCTCTGTGATTAAAAGTTAAAACTCCAAGGGGTTTGTCTATTGATGGTAAGTGGCACACACCTCTAATATTGCTCAGTATTAACAATAACAATAAATATTTATCCAGTGAAAAATAAACTTTCCTGAAGTACTTCACGTAAAAAAAAATAAATATCTAAGATCTATGTCTCAAATCCTAATATAGTATCTTATTTTGTAATAATAAAAATAATAAAATTAAATGATTTTCAAAAGCAACAGACCCATTCGACTAATTCAACTTACTTCAGCTACTTGGGATTTGAGGGATTTTGACTCATCTTCTAGGGCCTGTATCTTTTCTGAAACATCGGCCATCTGGAAAGACAGTATCAATCAATAAATAAGAATTCACTAAACCATTATATAAATAAATATAGTATACTGCTCAGCTAACACTCTTTTTTTTTTTTTTGGTACCAGGGATCGAACTCAGGTCTTTGTGCTTGCGCAGCAGGCAGCAAAACCACTGAGGTAAATCCCCGGCCCTAACACTCTCGTTTCATAAGTGAGGGCTCCAATCAACTTCTCAGTTAATTTATCATGTGCTGAAAAGGCTTTCATATCAAAGTTATATAAATACCTCAGCTCAACTTTGACATTTCATAGCACTCACACAAGTTCAAGTTAAGTCCACCAATATCACATCTTATTAAATAATCTCATACACATCAAGATTTTCCTTAAACCAGATTTTACAATAAATGCTCGCTATATATAATTTACAATGTGTGTGATGATTTAATCTAAATTCTTTGAGTTACTTCTACAGCACATATAGAAAATGTCTTTAACAATGTGCATGAGAGCTGGGCATGGTGCCACATGCCTATGATCCCAGTACATAAGGCACTGAGGCAGGAGAACCACTGTGAGTTCAAGGCCAGCCTGAACTACACATGGAGACCCTGTCTCAGGAAAAAAAATAAAAAATAAAAATGAACATGCATGAAGCTTAGGGTAACATCTAGCAAGTGGAGAGTGGATCAGGAAAATTTTGCTTTCTACTTTATAACCTTGTATGTAGTCTTTTCATTGCTTTTACAGTGCACGCAATATTTCAACCAACATCATATTAATTTTTAAAACTCAACTTTCTTTCCCTTCTATTCTTCTCAAATACAAAAGCCTTACCAATTCATCTTGTTCAGAATGTTTAGATTTCTCATCATTTAGCTCTTTTTCTAGAAAGAGTATTTCATCTTCAAGCTTCAATCTGTTCCTATCCAGCATTTCATAGGTTTCCTAAAACAGAAAGCAAACTTATGACAGATATGGGAATTTTTGGTTAGGGTAAATCAGATGACTATAATCAAATATAGGTACTTATGTAAAGTTTATATATTTGCTCATTTTTATAATATTAAAATAATAGCAATGCTAGCAGTGGTCAGCAAACTTCTTTAAGGAATCAGAAAGTAAATATTTTGGACTTCAGGGCCATATTGTCTCTGTCATATTTGACTGTATCATTGTTATGAACAACCAAGACATACCTAAATGAATGAACATGACTATGTTCCAATAGTTTTATTCACAAAATATGGCAGAAAATCCACTAAGCCGTTTGCCAGCCTCTGTTCTAAAGCATGTTAAAAAGCATGTTAAGGAAAATAGGAGAAATAAATCTAAATGAATATAAAAACATAAAAAATAAATTTAAAAACCAATTAAGATTGCTTCATGGTAATAGTCCCCATTGGATTATGACATATTTCCTAGAATCTTTTTAATTTAAAGTGATTAGTTATTGGATTACTCCAAATGGATTTTAAATACTATAATGAACATACCTCGGGTATTTGTGATCCTTCATCAAACTTGTTAAAAAAATAATAAACCAAAAAATAGTATAGTAATTAAAAAGTGTGTTTACAAAAATTTCCTCAATTCTGACTATATCATTACAGGAATTCTCTGACTTGAATCTAAATTACTCTGTTGGTTTTTTGGGTTTTTAAAAATTAGTACATGTCTGACTACATGCAGTTTACAATCATCTTGGGGAAAGGGTACATGTACATAATATAGCTTGATTCTTTTTTTAGTTACCTTCCCTCCTCACTTTCTCCTTTCTCCTCTAAATCCCCTTTCCCCATTTTCATTCCCAAGTTGATCTTATCATCTTATCTCATGTTCATCACACACAGTGTTTACAATGATTGTCGTGATCCGGTTCCTGTACATGGTACATCTTTATTCTACTTATTTCCCCTTCCCTGGCCACCTCCCCTTGCCCTCGGTCTCCTGGATGGCTTGGTTTTTATGTACAGATTCAAACATCAAACTTTCTAAAAGTTGTATCATCTTATAGTTTTTATTCAATTATATTTCTATTCCTAAAAAGAAGACTTTAAAATTAGAGATTTTTCAAAACGTTCAGTTCAGCTAAAAACTAATTTTGTTGCTAGATTATATAAATTCATTACTTTGATAGCAAATTGATGTACTTTATGCATAACACCACCAAGCCTGAGTAAATAAATCTCTGATACCCTGTTTTTGCTCTTTTCTGTCAGTATGCCAAATGCCTTCTAAAGTTTTTTTTAATTTACCAAACTAATAAATTCTACTGGGACAAAATTTAGAATGACAGTTCAACAATAAAATATAACAATTTTAGTAAGTTCTTGAGGTCACTTACAGGTAACAATTGAAGAAAGAAGAGATTAAGAAATGTATTTGGAATCCAATTTATATTATTTAGAGTCCTTTGGAATCTACAAGGAAATTCTGAATCATGACACAGACTTTCTGCTTACAGACAAGGGTGACTGAGAATTCCCAATCTGGAATAAACAAATACACCAAAGGTACCAGGTCTACTACTGTCTTCTAGTTTAGCAAATGCAGGCATCTTCCTTTTTTGTTTGTTTGTTTTTTGTTTTTTTAGACAAGGTCTCACTATGTAGCCCAGGCTGGCCTCAAACTTGAGGCAATCCTGCTGCCTCACCTCCAAGTGCTGGGATTATAGGTGTGTGCCACCATGCCAGGCACAGGCATCCTTTGCTAATAGTCTTCTTTTTACAACAATTCCATCTCTAAACAGTCTTAACTAATCTAACTTGAGCTACATACAAATTACCATACTTCTTTATAATTAGCTAATCACACCTAGTGTAGGAAAGTCAATTGAGTATATCTCTTCCAAATTTCTCATTCAGGGACAGCATGTTGGTAGCATGAAATTGACCATAGTGGAAGTATTTATACCATAGAATTCGGCAAATGCTTTTTAGACAGCACTTGTTAAACATTTACCAGGACACCACTACTTATAATATAAAACTCTGGTCTAATTCTACTTAGCTCCTACTATCCTGTGGGTGAAGTAAAGGCAAACATTGTCACAATTTATACAACTTATTATTTCCAATCATCCCTAAATTTGTGAACATTTAGTCCTATTTCCCCTTTCTAAAGCAAATTGAGTCAAAAAGGGAGTAGGCACCTTAATTCATTTCTTAGGAATGAAGAATGAAAGAACTCTATAGACATCTCTAGATTGCAGTAAACTGATTATGTCTCACTGAAGACTAATTAGTAACAAGAGGTCAAATTTTTAAAATATCTTATCCTATGTACTAACATTCTGTTTCCTCTGCTTAACTTTTTCCTTAAGTTTTAACATCCAGAGATGCTCTTGCACATATTTTTGAAATAGTTTTGAAAGATACATTCTTTTTAAAGTTTATGTCACTTAATCAGAACCTCTCCCCAGACTTTTAAGTTATACCATAATGTTTTACCTCCAGACTTTGTGCTTCTGTTGACTCCTTCTCAAAGCTGGCATCCTTTAAAGAAGACTCTAAGCCTTCATACTGAAACAAGGCAGCACATAAGTAAAAGTTACAAGTTTTATTCCAAATTTTATCTAGGTTGTCATCTAAAGAGCAGACAGAATCTATCTCCATGAGTATGTTAAATTCGCTTGGGTTTACTTAGCTTTACATTCATCAAATCTGATCACTATTACAAAGACAGGCTAGCCAACACATCACAATTCACTAGCTTTGACAACACCCTAATACTAAGAAAGCTGTCCAAAGTCATCTTAGAAAACAGGAATATAACTCATATGAGCATTTTTTTACTTAAAAGGAAGTAAAAAGTCTAAGAGAAAGGTTGTACTAAAGATTATCCAAATATTTATTTTAAAAGTATATCTTTGAAGCCAGGTATGGTGGCAGATGGCTATAATCCCAGTACTCTGGGAAAATGAACCAGAAGGATGAGAAATCTGAGCCCAGCCTGGGCAATTTAGCAAGAGCCTGTCTCAAAATAAAAAATAAAAAAGGTCTTGGGATGTAGCTCAATGTGAAGGCCCTGAGTTCAATCCCAGTACCACAAAAAGGGGGGGGGGCTATTTTTTGTATAAGTAAACTTCTTCTCTATGTCTATTCAATAAGAGAAATTTATAATAACTGGCCATCAGAATTTTTCATTTCGGGAAGCAATTCTGGGGATCGAACTCAGGACATTCACACTTACCTACATCTACAGCCCTCCCCTTTTTAAAATTTTTTTATTTCGAGACAGGGTCTTGCTAAGTTGTTAAATTGCCTAAACTGGACTCAAACTTGTAATCCTCCTGACTCAGGCTCTCAGTGTGCGAAGATTACAAGTTTGTGTCCCTGGCCAGAAAATTTCATTTTTAATTCATATTATATAACAAATAAAGTAAGCAGGAAATATAAAGTCTTTAAAAGATCGAGAACAACCATCAATAAAACCATCATAGGGCCAAGGATTTAGCTCAGTGGTTTTGCCACCTGCTGTGCAAGTGCAAGGACCCGAGTTCGATCTCCGGTACCAAAAAAAAACCCATCATTATGCATGAAAACTACACAGTGGCGAAGGCACCTGAAGACTTCAAACAAAAAGTGTATAAAAAGGCTTGGTTGTTTTAAATAAACTTTCCTGCTAGGAACAAGAAGAACTGAATAAAAATACCAAAAAACATGATCTATCTTCAGGCCTCAGAGAGCCATTAAAACATTGAGAATTTATCAGAAAGGAGGGAATCTCCAGAGAGGCAAACCCAGCATTTGACATTTCTTCTTCCCCCCAGAAGTAAAGGCTGACAAATGTTTCAGGACCAGAAGCTGAGAAGATAAAACAAAAAAAAAGACGCCACCTGCTGCACAAGCCCAAGTACCCAAGTTCGATCCCCGGTACCAAAAAAAAAAAAAAAAGAGTTCGGGACCTGTGGAGTAGGGTTAGCCAAGTAGCTGAGGCTTTAGGATAGAGCCCTGTGCTTGGCAACAGTAACATCTCCCAAAATGTCTATATGCTACTCCTCTGAACTACAAAGCAAGAACTTGTCTCAAAACAAACAAACAAAAAGCAGTATTATTTATTAGAAAAAGAAATTAATTCTAATTATGTAACAACATGGGTAAAACAGTATCTCTTTGGGGTATGTCTAAGGGTGAAATTGTTGAATTATTGTTTAGCATCACATTAAGAGAAAAAAATCAATCACAAAGAATACATATTCTATGATTCCATTCATGTGAGGTGTCTAGAAAAGCCAAATCTATAGAAATAGGATGTAAATAAATTCTCAAGGGGTTGGAAGTGGGACAAACTGGGTGAAGACCATTAACTAAGGGTCTACGGTTTCTTTGGAGGATGACAAAATTTTCAAAAGTTGATTGCTTTCATGGATGTACAACTATGTGGATATACTAACAATCACTCATTTACATTCTTCAAATGGGTGAATTGTATGGTATGTAATTATATCCCAATAAAGCTTTTTTTAAAAAAAAAAAAAGAGAGATCTGTGGAAATCAGTATGGCGATATCTCAAAGAACTAGGATTAGAGGTCCCATTCGACCCAACTAGTCTGCTGCTGGGTATCTTCCCAAAAGAATTAAAAGAATCATACCACAGCAATGTATGTGCACCCATGTTCATAGCGGCACAGACTGTAGTAGCTAAGACTTGGAAACAGCCCAACTGCCCATCCACTGGAGACTGGATAAAGAAAATGTGGGGTTTTTTTATATAAAATGGAATACTACTCAATCATAAAGAATGAGAAACTAGAGACATTTATAGCTAAATGGATGCACATTGAGGTAATACTCAAGTGAAATAAATAGGACACACATGTAAATACCAAAGTTTTTCTGGTGTGAGAAACTGAAAGTGTAAATAAGGATCAAAATGTATAACAGATAATGTGAAATAGGAAGAAAAGGTCCAAAGGGAAAGGGGATGGGAAAGTGGGAGGGGTAGGGGAAAGGAAAGAAGGGAAAGGAATAAATATGAGAAAAGGGAAAAACAAAATCTTTGTAAATGGAGGGAGGGCAGAGGGGTTGAAGAGAGGGCAGGGGAATGGGGAAAAAATAAGAACCAAGATATATCATATAAAGGTACAAATTCCCAATGATGAATGTCAGCAGATTGTATACCTAAAATGTACCAATAAACTCAATGAATAAAAAAAAGAATAGATCTAAGAAAAACTGCAACACAATGTACAAAATAAGAGATTTTAAAAAGACACAAACGGGATTTTAAAAAGACATAAACAGAAGAATACTAAAGTCCACGGACTGGGAATTGAACCTAAGGCCTCATCCATGCTAGGCAGACCACTAAACTACATCCCAGACATTTTGTCTTGTCTTGCCTTGTTTGTTTTGTGGAATCTGGGCTCTAGCTATGTAGTTCAGTCTGGCTTTGAACTCACTATGTAGCCCGGGTTAGCCTTGAATTTACAACAACCCTTCTGCCTCAGCTTCCCCATTGCTGGGATTACAGGCGTGAGCCACCATGTCCAGCTAGCATTTTTTTTTTTGGTATCGGGGGATCGAACTTGGGACCTTGTGCTTTCCTTGCGCTTTCGAGGCAGGCGGGCAGAACCACTGAGCTAAATCCCTGGCAGCATTTTTTTTTTTTTTTTTGAGACAGACTCTTGTTATGTAGCCCAGACTAGCTCTGCATTTTTTATCCTCTTGCCTCAGCTTTCAAAGCAGCTGGGATTTCAGGCCTGCATCACCACACTGAGGGAGGCAAAAATATCCTTAAACTAGAAATACTGAAAAAATGCTATATAAGAAAAGGAAAAAAGATAAGTATACCTTCAAAAATATGAAAATAACTTAAAAAGGCAACTTCACAAAAACAACATCAAAATGGCAATAAAAATAAAGAAAGATGCTTGACTTCATTTGTCCAGGTAACACAAATTGAAACCAGTGTGAAAACACCATACATCTACCACAATGACTGTTAGGGTTAAGCACTGAAATTGAGCAAAGAACTTGAAAACTCTGCAAACAAAGCATTAATAACAAATTTACATAGAAGTAACTACACTGAGGAGTACAAAGTTCTCTAACTCTAATATGAATGTTATTTTCAACAATATCTTACCTCTTTTTGAGCAAGGCTAACTTTTTCAAGTAGTTTACATTTTTCTTCAATTAGTTTAGAAAGCTTTATAGCAAGGTGCTTTTCTCTCCCTGGAAGAAAGAATGACATATATCTTATAAATAAATTACAAGTTTCTAAATTACATACAATGAGATAAAATAGAAAAATCAGCTTACCCACATAACACCAGCTTCTAACCTGAAACACATTTTTAACAAAAATTACATTAAAATAAATGCATTCAAATAAATCTAATTTATATAACTTCTACTCCCAACTTAAAAATAACAACAGATTTCTCATTGCCTTCCTAGGAATATGAGTCAGCCAAAAATGTTCTATTTCCAATGAGGAAAATGCTACATTCCCTACTGAAGAGTCACATTACACATAACCATATTAAAGACTCTGAAAGAAGTTTAGTGTAAAGATACATACTGAATTTTATTTAACCCACAGTTTCCTAAACATTTTGGCCCTAAAACAAACTACCTCAAGAAGCTCCTCTTATCAGTCCCCTAATAGCCAAAATAAGTCTGAGAAATGTTATCCTAAGGCCACAGATCTGAGCTGACTCTGAAGAAACCATAAACCAAATCTTCTCTTTAAGTTTTCTCTCAAATAATGAAGGGGGGTAAATCCATTGTAAAAGGATCAGCTTTGGGGCTGAGATAACATAACCAAATAGAAAAGACAAAAGAGGACTTTGCTTTTTTTTTTTTGGTACCGGGGATCAAACTCAGGTCCTTGCGCTTATGCAGCAGGCAGCGATACCACTGAGCTAAATCCCCAGCCCACAAGCAAATCTTTAAAACTGAGAATTCTGTCTGTCATTTTAAAAATTACAAAGAAAATGAGAAGAAATTTCACACTACAATGTACATACTCAACAAGATAGCATCAATAATATTTAAAGAATCGCTACAAATAAGAAAAGAACAATCTACTCAATAGAAAAAAATGCCAAAAAACCAGATTTCCAAGAAATACATATAACTAGTAAATTTACTGCAAAGATTTCATCCAAGGAATTCAAATCAAGGCCATAAGATATCATTTTATACCCATTCAAGAAAATCAAAAATTTTAACAAGAGTAAGTATTAGACAAAAAAAAAAAAAAGAGTAAGTATTAGAGAGGACATAGATCAAATGGATCTCTAGAATCTCTTATACACTGCTAATAGGAGCATAAATCAGTACAAATAAGCTGGAAAAGAATTTGACAGTATCTTTTATGTATTTCTTTGGTTTTTTGAGACAGTGTCTCACTCTGTAATTCAGGGTAGCCTTGAATTCACTATGTAGCCCAGGCTGGCCTCGAACTCATGGTGATCCTCTTGCTTCAGCCTCCTGAGTGCTGGGATTACAGGTGTGTGCTGCCACGCCCAACAGTATCTTTTAAAAGTAGAACCTCCACATGTCCTATAACCTGTGGGACTGCTTAACCTTTGTTCCTTTTCTCCAGCCCCATTGTGATTAAATGTGAGTTAATGGATAAAGATGCTTGTTAGTTTTGGGACACTAGATAAAAATCTGTAACAGACCTAAAGTCCCAAAGTAAACTACTCAACTCCTTGATTGCCCAGA
>NW_004624813.1:8687929-8706296 GCF_000247695.1 Heterocephalus glaber | reverse complement strand
TTTAAAGTGGCTGGGGATTTAGCTCAGTGGTTCTGGCATCTGCCGCGCAAGCACAAGGACCTGAGTTCGATCCCCGGTACCAAAAAAAAAAAAAATTTCTTTAAAATGCACAAAAAAAATTCCTCCAAATCTATTCAGCTTCTAGTGGCCACACAATAACATGAACAACCCTGAAAACTACAACCTGTTTCCTTAAACAACATATGTGTTTCTCTTATTACTTGTTCAGTCTAAAGACAGAATTAATTTAATTTTTAAAAATATTCTAAGAGAAAGAATGAACATTCCCTTAGTATACATTGGTTACTTACCGATCGAAAACTTCTCCATAAAAATAAGAAAACAGCAAAAACCCCAACAACAGCTGGCCCCATCACCAATTCCCATGATAAACCATAGGGATTCGAGGCTGGTCTCATCTCTTCAGGCAGTGCTGCCACAACCTTCAAGACAAGCAAAATTAAATCCCTAAATATGCAGTTTTGACAAAAAGTGTTGATTACAAACAGAGGTTCAAGTGTATAGGATCAACTCTATTAATAACCTTCTCAGACTAACACCAAACAGAAGGCAACTGAGGATATTTTTCTGGCAACTTTCAACCACCATCGCCAAGCCATGAGGAACAGCAGTGTGGTGAGATGCAGGGACTGTGTGGTCGTCACACTGCAGTCCCAGAGATGCCTCCGAGCTTTCCAGGATGAGAAGACACTGAGTGACCTGCTTCAGGTGCTCTCTGATTTCAACCACTTTAGGTTTTATCTGAAGAGCATACTGGGCTCCACATTTAGATTTTGGGGGGAGGGGTTGGTTCAGCTTTTTAAAAATTTTTGAAAATAACTGATGAAGTTTGGGTTTGGAATGTGATTATCTCCATGAATCCCACCTGTTATCTATAATAGGAGTAACACTATTTGAACATACAAGACAGGTATTCAATAAAAATGACTATTATTTCCTCTTCAAGGGCCGTGATCCTCTAACTGTGGTCTTTTCCACATTACTTCTTTCCCCAACAGGTCTTCAGCACAACACAGCTGGATGCTTTTGCAGTTGCTTCTGTATTTCGCCTCTCCCTGCATGGGGTCACAGTTCCTCCTCACCTGATGGTGATCGCGCCCAGACATTACTGCATTACTGGATCCCAAATAAAAGAGAAATGCGGGGGGGGGGGGGGGGATATCCTTTGAAGAACAACTTGAGTATGAATCAGGTTTTTTCCCAACCCAAAACCTCTATAACAAGTCTTCCTTTTCTTGTCCTTTTCTGTCTAGAAAAAAGGCCACCTTCTAATAGTTATTCTCCTCTCCAAAATCTTTTTCTTAACTCTAATCTCCGTATGTACTCCTTCCAAGTTGCCATTTGGGGTTCATTAACCTGTACCAAGTAAACATAGTTACACTTCTAAAAACTGTCCCTTTACCCCAATCTCTGCCTCTGCCTCTCCCTACATAACTTCAGTGACATCAGTCAATTGATAATAAAAAATACTGATTTTTGCCTCTAGGAAAAAGAGTAATTTGATATACAATACTAGGGACAAAAGAAGTTCTCCTCATAGCTTAAATATTCTCCAAGCATCTTACTTCAGCTAACTTATTCAACACAAAAGATGTGCATTACTGACCCAGGTTTGGAGGTGCATGCCTGTAATCTCAGCACGTGGGAGGCTGAAGCAGGAGGATTACAAATTGGAAGGCCAACCTGGGCAATTTACCAAGACCTAGTTTCAAAATTTTAAAGGGGAGGAGTGGTGTTGCTCAGTGCAAAGGCCCTGGGTTCAATCCCCAGGACTGAAAAAAAAAAAAAAAAGGAAAGAAAGGCAGACAGACACACAATGTCTGCGTTCAGACCCTGAGAATATCTGACTATAATGCAAAGGTATACCTCTTAAAGCCATTATACTCGAAAATAACTTCTCCTTTACATATTAGTCAAGCTAAAAGATTAACTTTTTTTTCTATAATCAATTATAAACCATGAAAGAGTTTCAAAAAGGGACTAGTTCATTAATTATTCATAAGCTATATGATGAAAACATTTTAGCATGCTTATTAATTTTCTTAGATCATTTTATTTTAAATCTCCCTTTAAAAAGGGCCGGGGCTTTAGCTCAGCGGCATCATATCTGCCTCACAAGCACAAGGTCCTGAGTTCAATTCCTGGTACCAAAAAAAAAGGGGGGCATCAAAAAGGCTTATTTTGAATTGGTCTAAAAAGAACTCAGAATTCAGTCTGAACAGATTGAAAAGGATCAGCAAAATGAATAATTAACACGAGGAGCTATTAATACTCGTTCAAGTATCCATCCATCCACTAATTCGGTATTTATTAACAAATTATTTTCCAGACACTTTTTAAAACATATTTTCCTTTTAATCTTAGCCATTTTCATTTCTTAATTACCCCATCATGATAACTCACAAATCTCTGATTTCAACTCTGGCTTTTACGACACTGTTTTACTGAACGAATCTACTTGGATGTCTTTGAGCGGCCCTGTATAAGAGGGCCATCTGAAGCAGTCTATGTCCTATGGAAAGGGGGAAACTCCCTGGTAATGGCTGTGGTATCTGTTGATGTGAAGAAAAAGGCAGTCATTCCTAAAGTCAATAATTCAGATTAAAAAGGTGCAAGGAGAACTCTAAAAGGAAACTAGTATTTGATTCCAAGCTGGTAAAATGCTATTTCAACTTGTCATCCTTTCTTGGGACCAGATTTTAGGGAAGGGAGAGAGAGAGATGGACAAAAATGGTACCTAGCACAAAAAAAATTATGCCAGGTTCTAAAATATCAACTGAGCCCACAAACTTTGCAGAACAAGGCATATTATGTTTGTTGAATTATCTATCTGTATCTTAATAACAAATGTCTCCTCAATCTTCAAGAAGTAACAACTGTAGCAAGGTGTGCCCAGCCCTTGGGAGGCAGAGGCAAGAGGATCCTAGGAGGGCAGCCTGAACTACATACCAAGACCCTGTGTTTAAAAAAAAAAAAGAAGTAGTAACAATTGTAAACATATTTTATCTACCAAAGCCACAAGATATAAGTAAGACCACAAAATGAAATCTGATACAATTAAAGGAAAACAGACAATTCAACAATAGTTGGAGATTTGAAGCTCTCACTATCAATAATTCAAAGAACTAGACAGCAGATCAGCAAGAAAATAACAAACATGAACAACACTAACTAGAGCTAACATACCAACAAAATATACCACTTAACAACAGCAAAAATCACATTCAAGTGTATACATGTAATATTCTTCAGAATAGAACCATGTATTAAGCTATGTGTCTCAAAAAGTTTTCCAGCTGAAATTATGCAAAGTATCTTCCTTGACCCTAATGAATAAAAATTAGAAAACAGTTAACAAAAAGAAATTTGGAAAATTCACAAATATGTGAAAACAAATAATAATCTCATAAATAACCAAAGGCCACAGAAGAAATTACAAGTAAGTTAGAAAATATTGAAGAATGAAAACAAAAATGCAACACATCAATACTTATAGGATACAGTTACAGTAGTGTCTAAGGGAAGTTTATAGTTGTACAAGCCTGTATTGTTCTTTAGAAGTCTCAACCCAGTAGCCTAATATTCAAACTTTAAAAATTAAGAAATAAAAAGGGTAAAATAAGCCTAAAGTAAGCAGGTGGGAGAAAATAATATGAGAGAAAAAATTTTAGTGAATAAAAAATGATAGAAAAAAAAATCAATAAAACCAAATGTTAATTTTTTGTTTGCTTGTACCAAAAATGGAACTCAGGACCTTGAGCTTGCCAAACAGGCACGGTGCCACTGAGCTACATCCTCGGCCCTAAATGTTAGTTTTTTAAAAGATTAACAACCCAATCAAAGAGAAAAAAAATAATAACAAAACAGGCAGACATTTAGGTAACAAGAAAAAAAAAAGAAAACTCAAGTTATTAAAATCAGTTAAAGGAACATTACTAGCAAACTTGTAAAGATTATAAGAGAATGTTATAAACAATCGTATACCCACAAATTAAACCTAAACAAAATGGATAAATAAACATACAAGCTAACAAAACTAACTCAGAAACAAAATATGACGAGAGTTATAACAAGTAAATAAAAATCAAAAACTTCCAACAGGGCTGGGGATTTAGCTCAGTGGTTTTGCCACCTGCTGCGCAAGTGCAAGGACCCAAGTTCGATCCCCAGTATCAAAAAAAAAAAAAAAAACTTCCAAAAAAGAAGAGCCCAGAACCAGATGGCTTCACAGCTGAATTTTACCACAATTTTAAAGTAAAACTAACATCAATCATTTGGGAACACTTTCTAACTCATTCTATGAAGGCAGCATTTACCCTGATAGAAAGCCCCAAAATGTATCACAAGAAAAGAAAAACATACACCAATGTATCTTATGACTATAGATGCAAAAACATTCAACAAAATCCTAGCAAAGTGAAGCCAGCAGCAAGCAAAAAGGGTTATACATCATGACCAAGTAAGATTTAATCTCAAGAATTCAAGGTTATGGTTTAACATACAAAAATAAATCAATGTCATGGCCCATAAAATAGAATGAAGAAAAAAACAAAAAAGCACACAACTACCTCCACAGACACACAGATAGTGAAGAACCAAGTGACAAATTCTAGCATTTCGTGGGGCCGGGGATTTAGCTCAGTGGTTCCAATGTCTGCTCACAAGTGCAAGGACCCGAGTTCGATCCCCGGTACCCCCCAAAAAAATTCTAGCATCCTTTCACGATCAAACATTCAACAAACTGGGATTGAAGGGAACTTGTTCAACCAACCCAGAAGCAGGTGTGCAAAGCCTGCAGCTAACACACTTACAGGTAAAAGAAGGAAAACTTCCCCCTACCATCAGGAACAGGCATCCACAGTTACTCAACACTGCACTAGAAATTCTGGTCAGGCCAATTAGGCAAGAAAAGAAATAAAAGATATCTAGACTGGAAAGGAAGAAGTACAACTATAACAGTTTGAAGATGCTATAATCTTGTATATAGAAAATCCTAAAGAACCCACAAAAAAAAAAACTAAGATAATAAACAAGTTTAGCAATGTTGCAGGATACAAAATCAGTACAGAAAAATCAATCTCATTTTTATACAACAGCAACGAGCAATCTAAAAATGAAATTAAAAGATCATTTTCATTTTTAAGAGCACCAAAAAGAGTAAGATATGCCAGATGTGGTGGCATGCGACGATAATTCCAGCAACTTGGAAGGCTGAGGCAGGAAGATCTTGAGCTCAAGGCCAACCAAGGCTACAGAATGAGTTCCAGGCCTGAGGTACACAGAGAGATCCTGTCTCAAAACACACACACACACACACACACACACACACACACACACACACACAAACAGGAATACATTTAACAAAAGAATCATACTGAAAAAATCATATAAAACACTTTTGAAAAATAATTCAGGAAGATCTAAATAATAGAAAGACACCCTACGTTCATAGGCTAGAAGATGTAATGTTGTCAAGATACTAATATTACCCAAATTGATCTACAAATTTCAATGCAAACTCTATCAAAATTCCAACATCCCTGGAATACACTAGCAAATATAAATATTTGCTGAAAAAAAAATTCCAACATCCTTTTTACAGAAATGGACAAGCTGATCATAAAATTTATATACAGGGCCCGGGATTTAGCTCAATGGTGCCACCGTCTGCTTCACAAGAGCAAGGTCCTGAGTTCGATCCGCGGTAACAAAAATAAATAAATAAATAAATAAATAAAATCTATGTAGAAATGCAAGGGACTCCAAACATCCACAACAATATTCATAAAGAAAAATGTTGGCAGATTCATATTTCTTTATTTAGAAACATACGAGAAAACTATAATAATCAATACATTGTGGCAAAAATTTAAGACAATGTGATAATAACATAAGGACAGATATTACAGACCAGAAATGATAATACACGTATAAGCCCTTCAATGTACAGCTGATTATATTAAACAGTATCAAGACAAATGTGAAAAGAATCTGCTTGACATAGCATTGTAGGATAAGTCAATATCTATATCCCAAAGAATGGGCCTGAACTCATACTTTATACCATATATAAAAATTCATTTTAAAGGATCAAAGATCTCAATGTAAAAGCTAAAACTCTTACAAGAAAACAGAAGTGTAAATCTTAGTGACCTTGTTTTAAGCAACTGTTTATTAGCTATGACAACAAAAGTATACACACACAAAAAATAAACAAGTTGGAGTTAATCAAAATTAAAAACTTTTGCACTTCAAAAGACAGCATAAAGTGAAAAGGAAACAGAATGAGAGAAAATATTTTCTTTTTTAAATGAATTTTATTGGTACATTTTAGGTATACAATATGATGACATTCATCATTGGAGAGAGAAAATATTTTCAAATCAGGAATCTGGTAAGAGTCTAGTACCTGAATGTATAAAGAAGTCTTATGACTAAAAGAACCTATTTTTGTAAATGAGCAAACAAAATGAACAGTCATTTCTGCAAAGAAGATATATACAAATATCAAATAAGCACATGTAAAGATGTTCGACATCATTAGTTATTTGGGAAATGCAAATCAAAGATATCATACCATAAGATACCACAGAACATTCTCCAGGATGGCTGTATAAAAAATAACAAGCTGTGGTGGCACACACCTGTAATCCCAGCACTGAGGGAGGCTGAAGCATAAGGATTAAAATTTCAAGTCCTGGGCCTGGGGATTTAGCTCAATGGTGCCACTGTCTGCTTTGCAAGATCAAGGTCCTGAGTTCGATCCCTGGTACTAAAAAAAAAAAAATTCAAGTCCAGGCTGGGCACCAAGTGAGACGCTCTCAAAATTTAAAAAAAGGGGGTGGGGGGATGGGGGTGGGGATGTAGCTACAGCTCAGTGGTAGAGCACCCCTGGACTCAATCCCCAGTACCACAAAAATAAACAAATCAGTAAGTAAATAATAACAACCAGGCATGGTGGTGCACACCTGTAATTCCAGCACTTGGGAGGCTAAGACGAAGGATCACTACAAGTTCCAGGTCAGCAGAGACTACACAGTGAGGTCAAGGCCAGCCTGAACTACAGAGCAAAACCCTGTTTCAAAAAAATCAAAAATAACAATAACAACAACAGAAAAAGAACAGAAAACCACAAGCATTAGAGAGGATGTGGAAAACTGGAACTCTCATTAACTGTTGTAAAATGCTGTCACCCCTAGAGAAAACAATCTAGCAGTTCCTCAAAAAGTTAAACATACAGCAGATATGACCCAGCAATTCCACTCCTAGGTAATACCCAAGTGAATAAAAAATAAATGCATATTAAAAACTTGTACATATAACAGCATTATTTATAACAGCTAAAAAATAGTAACAGCCCATTAACATTTGACAATCAACTGACATAAAAGTGGCATAAATACATGAAAGAGTGTTTTTCAGCCATAAAGAGGAAAGAAATAGTTATATGCTAAGTACAGATGAACCTTGAAAACGTAAGTTAAAACATACACAGAAGGCCACATAGTGTATGACTGTATTTAATGAAACATCTGGAACACACATTCACAGAGACAGAAGGCAGAGCAGTGGTTCTCAAGGGATGGAAGAGGGAAGAGCTGGGCCTGCTAACAGGTACAGGCTTTCTCTTCAGGGGTGATGAAGTGTGCTGGACTTGTGACTGTTGTATAACATAGTGAATATATGCAACCGAACACCATCAAAGGATGTATTTTATGTAAATATATATGAGTATCAATAACCATAAAACTAAAAAGAAAAAAAATCATAGCAATGTTCTGCTATGCTAGCTAACACCTATACCAGTATGGTAAAAGCAGTGGCAGTTAGCAAAAAAATCACTCAGGAGAAGATATTCATTAGAAAAGAGAAAATCCTGCACAACCTGACAGATTCTATCCACATCTCTCCCCACTGGCAGTCTTATAAAAACCAAGTATTGACTATTGCTTTTAACAAAGAGAGGGAAATATGTGAAACCTGAAATTAGTTCTCATCCACGAACTAACTTGCCACAGCCAGAAGCCTGGGAGTCAGGCATTCTAGATTCATATTCCACCCTCACCCCCTCAACTAACCAATAAAGTCACACCGACTTTAGCTCCTAACGCCTAAATATTTCCCCATTCAGTCCTTCAGTGCCTCTTTCTCTAGCCCTACTGCTCTGTCTCTTCTCCCTTTAGGCCTGTTAAGTTTTGTTTACCTGACATCTAACCTACTAACCATCTAACCTACTTCTGCTACTATTAGAAGAGCTATCCAAACAGGGTCTAACCATAGTAAAGCCTTCAACGGTTCTCCAATACTTGCACTAGCACTTGGAACATACTTGTCTCCAGGAAGCATAACTTCACGTCGTGCCCTGAGTCCACTTTTACTCTTAAACAGCTTCTGGTTCCCTGCACACAGCTCCTCTGCTTAAGCTATCTGCTCAACCCTAGAGATTGTAGTCTCTCCCATCCCTCACTGTGCATGCTTCACTATGCCTATTAACAGTTTCTACTTTGGACTGATTTTGTATTCTCACCCTTAACAGGGAGCATGGTGCTAATGACCAAAACTGTGTCTTAGTCTATTTAGAATTTCCACATGAAGGAAACCTGTCCCTTTCGTTTGTGTGTGTGTGTACTAGATAACCTACCACTGGATAAATGAATGAATAGCAATGGCAACAACTTTTTTTTTTGGTACCAGGGATCGAACTTGGGATCTTGCGCTTGCAAGCAGGCGCCAGAACCACTGAGCTAAATGCCCGGCCCCTAACTTTTTAATTCACATAAACAACCATTACTGCCTCGATCTTTAAATACTTTTTTAAAAATGTAATGCAACATTTTAAAACACGGCAACATAAATGTCCCCAAACATCTCAATTCATCACTTAGGAAAAAAATCTGCAACCTGATTATAAAGTGAATCTGAAAAAAAATAATAAATTTTGAACCCTGGAAGTTTACTATCTCTAGACACTCACTGCATCAACACGACCTTAAGACACAGACAGAAGCAAGGAACAATCACTTAGGGCAAAGCATCTCAAAAGGGCATTCTTTATTAAAAGAAAGGTAGCGTAAGAATCCTAACTCCCCCCCCCAAGCTTAGACCTCCTCTCACAAGAAGTTTCATCACTACACAACTCATCTCAAGAGGATCGGTCCCCAAGTTTCTCACAGTCAGAAGAACCTCGTGTCAATGAGGTTTATTTTAGCTCAAAATAAACAACACAACGGAAAGGCTAATTTGTGCTGGCAATTTACTACAGGAAACATTCACTACATACACTGTTGCAAAGTCCTGCAGAACAAGCACCTTCTTCACCTTCCTGATCCCGGGTCCCCTTCTACCACCCGAAAAACCATTAAGCACCCGGACCTGGCCACTGCCCCGCTCGCAGGCCAGAGCACGGGGAGGTGGGGGCCCCCGGCCAAGGTCGGCAGCCTCCAGCCCCGGGACCCCGCGACGCCGGGTCCACGTCCTCTGCCCGCGAACTTACCCTGCGAAGCTCGGCCAGGACCGACCCCAAATACGGCCGAAGGGCGGCCTCGGGCCCCTCCATGGCGCGAGGCTGCTCCGGCTGTCGCCGCCGCCGCCGCAGCCTCAGCCCGGCCGGGCCACAACCTGCGGCAGAGGACGCCCAACGTTCAGTCCGGAACCGAGCCAGCACCCGGCGGCGGAGCCGACCACTGCGGGGCCGGCGGCGGGGGGAGCGGGGACGGGCACCGCGGGCCTCGCACACGGCCGCGCCCCTCCGGGGAGCCTCAGCCCCTGGCTCGCTACACCTCACATCCCTGGGCGGCCAGGTCGGCGCCGGTCCCGCGAGCCGGCGACGCGCTCCCTCCACACACACCCCTATCCACCCCCGCGCGCGCGCTTTGGTTCCGGCCGCGGGGAGGCGGGGCGGTGCGGACCCAGGAAACTTCCCCGCCCCCTCGCGCTACGTGTCCTACTCGCTGGCTCTTAAAGGGGCCGACGCTCCCTTCCCAGGCCGCGAGCCCCAGCAGTCGGGGGCTCGGGGGCTCAGGGGCTCGGGTCCCGCGTCCCGCGTCCCGCCCCGCGTTCGCTCTCAGGCTCAGCGCTGGGGTGCGCCCCCAGGGCCCCGGCTGCCAGGGCTTGGCTCAGTCCCAGCGCCCTCCCCTCCGCCCCCCCCCCCGGAGCCTGCCATCTGTACCCCGCACAAGCCCTGACGGGTCGTACCCTGGGGGACCCCGCCGTCCTCTGGTCTGAATCTGCCCCGTGGGACACGCGCCAGGGCGTCCCGCCTACCGATTCCGGACTTTGGACTTCAGACTGGAAGGCTAGCTTGTCTGCTGTGCGCGGCTCCGTCCGTCCTCACCCAGGCGAGGACACCCGCTCCGCGCGCCGCAGCCCGCAGAGGGTGCCCCGTGTCACGGCCCCAGGCGGCGGATCGGCCTCGTGCTCCGGGTACCCGAGCGCCAGCCCCAACCCTGTGGACCCTGGCCCAGACAGTGCTGTTTCCCTCTGAGAGAAGAGCTGGAAGTAGCAACTTGCCCTCTAAATTTAAGGCCTTGGTTTTAGGGCCGCTGAATAGTGTAGGAAATAATTTTAGATGACACAGATGTAAAAGATAACCCATCTCTAAACATCTTCCTTATGGGCATAATCATTCTTGTTAAATTTCTACCTTCTAACTCAAGTGTTCAGTGAAACAACTCAAAAAGGAAAATATGCTTCTCACTGAACCAATCACCCAGCAGAACTTGATGTATGAACAAAATCCTGAATCCTTGAGAAATTTCCCTAGGTAAACTCTTGTAGCAACACAATCTTTAGGTGTTAAAAAAAAATTAAAAATACCCAAGTTCACAGGGAAGATTTCAAGAGCAAAACGTGGCCTAGTTTTTCGGAACTCAAATTACTCGCTCTCATCTTTGCCACATCACCCTAAGGAGTTTCAGGAACTGACGGGATCAGAGATTAATAATTCCCCATTTCAAGGTAATGCACACCTTCATACGTGTCAGAAAGTGTGCACTGAAATTAGATTATGTGAATAGCTTCTAAAGTCAGAACAGAAACATAATCAAAGTTTTATCTTTAGCATTTCAGACTTTAAAACCAATGCATGCCTCAATAAAATATATTACTCAATAAAAAATATTCAACAAGTCTGAACATTTTCAGCGGACTCCAGAATCATAGTCACCTTTTAGGTCTTGAAAAAAAAAATCCCTTTGCCCTCCCTAAGTTAGTCTGTGCCTCTTTCCAGTTTTCAATAATTATTCCAAATAGTGAAACCAGATCAGAAACAAAAGAACACATTAAGTTTAAGAAGAATGAAAATCTAAGTGGCCCCATAGCAAAAACACAGTAAAGTTTAACAAACTCAGCGTAAAATTCCAAACCTAATGTCTTCATATGTGACGCTTCATAGTCATAGCTCACCTCTTCCTCCAGAGCTTTCAGTTCCATTTCTTAAAATGCTCATGTTAAAACATTCAAAGACACACATGAAGTTCCTCTAAGCACTTCATACAGCATATCCTGCACTCTTCTGTTTCCACACCACTGCGATCCTGTTTTGACACTAGTGTGGTGAAGGGGTCCTACAGGTGGGGTCATGACTACCAACCCGTGATCCAATTTCATGGACCTCACACCTTATTAAATAAATAGACACACACGTGTCCACATGTATTTTCTCAAATATATATATCACTATCCCATTAAAATCTATAATTGCAAAGAAAAATCCTAAACTTGCTAACTGATAGAAAAAAACTAAATTGAATGTTCTATTTTATAGCCTATTCATATAAAGTACATGGTGATTTCTACCATGCAAAAGATATTTAGATTGTTCCCATAAGTAGACATTGGATTTTACTGTCTTATATAGGAAATGCTTTAAAAGAAATAGCCAACAAAGGCTATCAGTGTTTGTAAAGCTAAAAGGAAGCATTCAAGAACATTGGAAACATGCTAACCAGGTAACTTGTGTCCACAACCTACAAACTAACTTCCCCTGTGAAAGGCCCTATGCAAAGCCATAAGTACTAATTACTCCCGCTTAGTTAAACAGGCAGTGTCATAGGCCGTAAGATCTAGTCCTTTGAAAGAAAATCAAACAAAATTGTTGAGCCACATTGTCATTCTCTGTATTAGTGATGTAAGAGTTATTTTCAGAACATACTAAATCAGGAGCTACCTGTTGAACAACTAGTTAATTTCCAGTTTATTCCACCTGTAAATGAACCGTTCTACATAAGAGTATATAAATGTAAGAACAGGTTCCTCAATTGTAAAATAAAGTAGATAAAATGTAGTTGACTGCTATTATTTGAACAATACAACTAAATTATGTTCTGTACAAAATTGCCAGTAAATTGAAATTACCAATACACTGAAACAATTACCTGAAATATTCAGGCAAAAAGAAAAGGAAACTAGCCGGGAGTGACGGCACATGCCTATAATCCCAGCAATCAGACGCTGAGGCAGAAGGATCACAGAGAGTTTGAGGATAACCTGAACTACACAGCGAGACCCTGTCTCAAAGGAAGAGGGGGCGGGGAGAGAACTTTCTGAAGTCATTCAAGTCTATATTGTGGGTACTTAATAGATGCACTCAGATTACTAGAATTATAGGTGTGTTAGGAACTCTTCAGAACATTTAGTATAAAGATTTTGGATTTAAAGCCCTAGAGAGGCCAAGCAGTTGAAATAAATGTAGGGAATTGAAAAGTACATGTCTACCATTTAAGCGCTATTCGCCTTGAGCTTCATGTTGCCATATAAGAATGAGAGACTGTTCATATTACAGTCTTCTACATTTTCAAGAGAATCCAGAAATTTAGATTTTTAAATGGTTTTACTTTTAAATGTTGACAACTGATTAACAATTTTCTTAAATGATGCACAAGCCAGTTTTGACCAGCAACCTATGACATAGTCTCCACTTCTGATATTAAAATTCTAAAACTGAGACTCTTTCCGTAGAAAATAAGTGCCTTTCGAAGATCACAAGACAACATAAATTGGAAAGTCAATATTCTCATGTCTGACTAATTTCGACAAAGGCCATCATTGTGGCATATCCTTGTAATTCCAGCTCTTCAGGAGGCTGAGGCAGGATGGCAAGCTTGAGGCCAGTCTGAGCCTCAAACATTTAACAACTTAGCAAAATTTAACAACTTAGCAAGACCTTGTCTCAAAATTTAAAACTTTTAAAAGGCAGTGGATGTAGCTCAGTACTATGGCACTTGCCTAGCAAGCCAGAGGCCCTGGGTTGAATACCCAGGATCACAGAAAAAAAAAAAGCTTTGTATGTTATAACTCTATCCCAGTTTTTTCCCCCAGCACTAGAAGTTCAAACCCAGGCCCTCTTGCATGCTAGGAAAGCATTCTATCACTGAACTATATCCCTAGTCTCAATTTGTAAATTTTATTTTGAGACAGGTCTTGCAACAAAACTATTCTTTATTTGATCTCTGTATACATCTTCAGCCTCCTCCTATGCTCACTGTGACTGAAGTACTTCTCTCAATATGCCATGTTCTCTCCCACTTCTGTACGTTCAAAACCGCTCTCTCCTTTCTCTCTTTGGCTAACTCTACTCTTCCTTCAGGCTCAGCTCAAATATGATCTCTGGAAACTCCTAGACAAGTCAATCCCACTCTCTCTACCTACCACTTCCAGTCCATCTGCCAGGAAGCTCCTCCTCCATCAGTAGCATCCTATGGCTATTACAACACTGTGTTATAACTATCACTTTTCTTAACTGTGTCCTCTGCTGGGTGTGGTGGTGCACACCTGTAATCCCAGCACTCAGAAGCTGAGGTAGCGAGATCAAAAGATCAAGCCCAGTCTGGGCAATCTAGAGACTTAGCAAGACCCTGTCTTGCAATAGGAAATAAAAATAAGGGCTAAGCATGTAGCGCAATGCAAAGGCCCTGAGTTTAGTCTCTAGTATTGCAAAAAAAAGTGAGAGACCCGGGGATTTAGCTCAGTGGTGCCGCAACCTGCCCCACAAGCGCAAGGACAAACAAACAAAAAGTGAGAAGATAAAAATACTTCTTCAATTGTTTTTATGGTAGCAGTAGAAAAGAAAAGAACCCACATTTGTAAAAGTTCTCCTGTGTGCTAAGTATGACAACTGGCTCCTTTTGTAATACTAGATCTCAGTAAGTTTTATAATAAATGAAACAGTGGGGAGTAAAGGGATTGAAAATGATCAAAATATGTTATATGCATGAATTCATTTCTCAAAACAAAACTCACTATTCTGTATTACTAATATACACTAATAAAAATGTTATTCTAATATGTAATAGGTTAAAGAAGTGAATAAGTGCTTTAGAAATTACCAAAAAATGGAAAAGTGAGCAGAATTTGAAATTTTAGTCACAACTTGGTTAAATTTTGAAATACTAGTTGTTTTTGTACTCTCATGTTATACCACTTTGAGGTAACAGCCATCATTTGAATACTAACAATTTGCTTAGTACTCTTTCGTTTATATTACTCCTGAGTTAATTCATTTAATATAATTTTCCCTAATTTCAAAAAAAAGAAAAAATTACTCAAGATCAGCAAATTTTTTTAAAAAAAGAATTTTAAAAATCTTAACATCCATGTAACAGGGCCAGGCATTTAGCTCAGTGGTGCCACACCTGCCTCACAAGCACAAGGTCCTGAGTTCGATCCCCAGTACCAAAAAAAATCCATGTAACAAAACATTAATGTACAATATTATATGACAATTTCACAGAAAAAGAAATATTATGAAAAGTATATAGGGAAGAGTCATTCAAACATATTTTAAAACTACCCCAACACTTAGTAAAATCAATTTTTTTACATTATTGCAAAAGATTTAAAAGAGCAACTTACCCATTCTGAAAGAAGTACAATTGGTGAAAATACAGAAGTCATGACATCACAAATATCAATTTGAAATAAATATTTCAGAATCTGAAACCTGGACCCATCTTCTGTTGATTTATAAATAAAAATATGTTAATATTTGATATATAACTTCCAAATCTAATTTCTTCCTTAATTGATGAATTAGAGAAGAATTTGTTTCTTACCTTTTTGAGGAATGTAATTGTGAGGAGACAAAGCATTATCAGTTGAAACCATCTGACTGTCTGGGATGGTGTTTTCCACAGATCTGTCTATTTCCACCTGAGCAGGCTCTTCAGAGTCTCCTGGGAATTTTGATTTTTCGTCATTATTTTTAGAAGAGGAGGTTTTGAAAGATGCTGCTTCATGAATTCTCATGGATAATTCTAGTGTAGAGACCACATTTGCAAATAAATAGAGAAATGTGTTTTTAAAAATATTTGTGGTAGGGGCCCGAGGATTTAGCGCAGTAGTTCTGCCACCTGCCTCACAAGCACAAGATCTCGAGTTTGATCCCTGGTACCAAATAAATAAAGAATCAAAAAATAAATACTTGCTGTGCTGTAGGCTTACCTTTTATTATCTAAGACATCATTTTTAGAAAACCTTGATGGTCACTAAGAAACTTACTTTGCGAAAGAATCCACTAAAGATGAATTGTAACCTGTATCACTTCCTCCTGCTGGTATAATAAATTACCACAAACTTAGTAGCTTTAATAGTAGATTTATTCTCATCTACTTCCAGAGGTCAAAAGTGCTAAAACCAAGGCACTGGCAGAACTACTTTCCTTCCAGATGTTCTAGGAGTGAGCAGATTTCCTTGCTTCTATGTTCTAGCAGCCTCCTGCATTTCTAGGTTCAAGGCAGATCCTCCATTTTCAAAGCCAGCAACATAGCATCTTCTAATCCCTTTCTCTGACCTCCCTGCCATCTTTTTGTATGCAACATTGAGACCATATTGGGCCCACAAGGACACTCTCTCCATCTCAGGATCTTCACTGAAAAGGTTTTTTTAACCACCCACGAGGTCTGGAGGATAAGACACAGACATTTTGGCGAAGCCTTTACTCAGCCTACTACACAGCATTTCCTTTATTTCTTGGCCAAGGAAGAATTTCAAAAACAGTATTCAATTCTATTCTCCATATTGCCTTTTTGTTCTAAAACCTGCATTAAAAAAGGTTAATATAGGGCCGGGGATTTAGCTCATTGGTTTCGTCGCCTGCTGCACAAGCGCAAGGACCCAAGTTCGATCCCCGGTACCAAAAAAAGAAAAAAGAAAAAAGAAAAAAGGTTAATATAACTATCAACAACTGTTTTGTGCTATATAACCTAATGACTAAGAATAAGAAAATAAATGGGTCCCCTTAAGATTTCCTTCCATTAAAAAAAAGACAAAAAACAAGAAAAAAAAAAAAAACAACAACAACAAGAAAGATTCCCTTTCAATTAGTCTCAATGGGTTAGTGATTTGTGCAAGAACTTCAGGAAAGATCTAAAGCCATATCTCCTCAAATACTTTAATGAAAAGACATCCCTGTGCCAAGCACAGTGGTGCATACCTATAATCCCAGCACTCCGGGAGGGTGAGGCAGGAGGATCACCATGAGTTGAAGGCCAGCATGGGCTACACAGTGAGTTCAAGGCCAGCCTGAACTACAAAGTGAGACCCTATCTCAAAAAACAAAAAACAAAAAGCAAAAAAAAAAGAAAGAGAGAAAAGTTGGGGGAAAAATAAGAACCAAGAGAGATTATGTTATGTAAAAGTGCAAATTTCCCATGATGAATGTCATTATATTGTATGCCTAAAATGTACCAATAAAATTAATTTACAAGAAAGAAAAGTCATTCCTGGAAGCTAGCATTATCCTGATTCCTAGACCAGACAAGAATCCAACCAAAAAAAGAGAACAACAGGCCAATTTCTTTAATGAACATAGATGCAAAACTCCTTAACAAGAAACTGGCAAACAGAATGCAACAATTCATCAAAAAGATCATACATCATGACCAAGCAGGATTCACCCCAGGGATGCTAGGATAGTACAACATTTGCAAATCACTGAATGTAATATATCATAGAAACAGAAGCAAGGGCAAAAAGATGCAGAAAAAGTCTTTGACAAAATCTAATATCCATTCATAATTGTTAAAAAAAACCTGAAGAAAATAGGTATAAACGGTATTTATGTCAATCTGATAAAAGCAATTTATGAGAAACCTTCTGTCATCATATTAAATGGGGAAGTGCTGAACATTTTTCCTCTAAAATCAGGAACAAAACAAGGATGCCCACTAACACCACTCCTGTTCAACATAGTACTCAGAACATAAGCTTGAGCAATCAGGCAAGACAAAGAAATAAAAGGGATATGTATAGGAAATAAAGAAGTAAAATTATTATTATTTGCAGAGGACATGATCCTTTACACAGAAGGCCCCAAATTTCCACTACAAGACTCCATTAATAACCAAATTCAGCAATGTAGCAGGATGCAAAATCAACACACACACATTGTAAACCAACAATGACTTCACTGAGAAAGAAATCAGGAAAACACTACCATGCGCAATACATCACGAAAAATTATATACTTAGAAATTTACCTAATCAAGGAAGCAAAAGACCTCTACAATGAAAACTACAGTACCCTAGGCCGGGGATTTACCTCAGTGGTTCTGTCACCTGCCTCAAAAGCACAAGGGCCTGAGTTCGATCCCTGGTACCAAACAAAACTTCAGTACCCTGAAAAAGGAGATTGAAGAAGATATCAGAAAATGGAAAGATATCCCTGTTCCTGAATAGGCAGACCCAATAGAGTCAAAATGGCTATTCTTCTAAAATTGATATATAGATTTAACACAATCCCAATAAAAATACCAATAACATTCCTCATAGAACTGAGAAAACAACCCTAAAATTCACGTGGAACCAGAAGAGACCCAGAAGAGCAAATGTAATCCTGGATAACAGGAGCAAAGCAGGAGATATCACAATGCCAGATATCAAGTTATATTACAAAGTTGTCTTATCAAGTAGTAAAACAGCATGGTAGTGGCACAAAAACAGATATATAGATCAGTGGAACAGAATAGAGGATACAGAAACAACTCTAGGCACATTCAGCTATGTGATCTTTCACAAAGGGACTGAAAACATGCACCAGAGGAAAGATAGACTCTTTAATAAATGGTACTAGGAAAATTGGCTGTCCACATGCAAAAGATTGACTCTAGACCCATATATATCACCACGTACTAAGCCAGAATCAACATGGATCAAAGATCTAAATGTTAAAACAGAAAAAAATTGGGGCCGGGGACATAGCTCAGTGGCGCTGCACCAGTGCAAGGTCTTGACTTCGATCCCCAGTACCAAAAAAAAAGAAAAGAAAAGAAAGAGAAATAACGTCAAGAATCAACAGGAAGGAAGCTCCCCCACCGGCATCCCAAGCTCCTAGGGCAGAGAAGGTGACGCG
>NW_004624813.1:8668467-8685163 GCF_000247695.1 Heterocephalus glaber | reverse complement strand
ATTTTAAAATATGTATAATTGATATTGTGTAACAGGAAGAAAAGGTCTAAAGGTGCAGGGGAAGTGGGAGGGGTAGGGGAAGGGAAAAAAGGGAAAAGAAAAAATATGAGAAAAGGAAAAAAATGGAAACAAAGTCTTTGCAAATAGGGAAGGGTGGGCAAGGGAAGGGGGAAAAAAAAGAGCAAAGATACTCATGCAATGGTACAAGATCCCAATGATGAATGTAACTGTATTTTATACCGAAAATGTACCAATAAACTTAATAGGAAAATAAAAGAATCAACAAATGCGATCATATCAAATTGAAAAGCTTCTGCACAGCAAAGGAAACAACCAACAGAGTGAAGAGACAACCTACAGAATGGGAAAAATTTTTTACCAATATTCCTCAGACAGAGGACTAACATCTAAAATATATAAAGAACTCAAAAATAATAGACCTCCAAAACAAAAGACCTAATCAAAACATAGGCAAGTGAAATGAATACATACTTCTCAGAAGAAGTACAAATGAGCAATGAACAAATGTTGGCAATGCTGTGGAGGCAAAGGAAGTTTCTACATTGTTGGTGGGAATGTAAACTAGCACAGCCATGGAAATCAGTGTGGAGATTCATCAAAAAAACACTAAAACTAGAAATTCCATTTGAGCCAGGCGAGGTGGTACATGCCTATAATCCCAGCACTTGGGAGGCTGAGGCAGCATGATTGTCAGGAGTTCGAGGCCAGCCTGGGCTATATAGTGCCAGCCTGAACTACATAGCAGAAACCTTGTCTCAAAAAAAAAAATTCCATTTGACACAGCTATTCCTCTTCTACGTATCTTCCCAAAAGAGTTAAAGTCATCAAATTACATTTTATAGTTGCATGATTCACAATAGCTAAATCTTGAAAGCAGCCTATATATCCATCAACAGATGAATGAAGAAAATGTGGTATTTATACACAAAAGAGTACTACTCTGCCCTAAAGGAGAATAAACTTGAATCATTTTAAGAAAATGGGTGCACCTTGAGACCATAACATTAAGTTAAATGAATTAGACACACAAGCTTAAATATCACACGGTTTATCTTACATGAGAAACCCAAAATATAAAGAGCAAAATAAAGAATAGATAATAGGAGGAGAGAGCTGGACTTGTTGCAGACGGCAAGGGGACCAAGAGATAGGGGGAGGGGAGAGAAGGGGACAAAAAACTATCCGAGCTACATTAGCACATGTACCAACTCCCCACAAGGGATGCGCTCCTCACATACGACGAACATGTACTCAGAAAAAATTAAAATTGAAGAGAAAAGACATTTTCTTCCAGGTAAACACACTTGTTATACAAGAAGGCACAATATTTAATCACTATTACAAAAATATGTATCTCTGGCTTTCAAGAAAATCAAGAAGATGTAATATTTTCTTATTTTGTTAGAGAGGGAATCAAAAGGACCAAAATTATTTATAGTAGCTACCCACTATGTGATACTGAAAACAAAATCTATATAATACATAGAATAAACAGTTGCACAAAGAAAGGCAATAATAAAAATTACAGCAATTAATTTCCAAGTTCTAAATTCTGGTTATTAGATCATATATATTTGCTAATATCCTCTATTAGCTACAAAAGCCATTATCACTTAAATGTTTAATGGCATTAATATATCATTTTACTGAAGGAATACTGTATATTAAAAGAGAAAATGAGTTAATAGCTTTTTTTGTTTTTGATTTTTTTTTTTTTTCGTACAGGGGATTGAACTCGGGTCCTTGCGCTTGCCAGCAGGCAGCCGAAACCACTGAGCTAAATCCCCGGCCTGTGTTAATAGCTTTTAAAATTCCACAGTCAGGGCAGAGGATTTAGCTCAGTGGTTCCTCCGCCTGCCCTGCAAGCGGAAGGACCCGAGTTCAATCCCCGGTACCAAAAAAATAAAATAAAATTCCACAGTCAAATAAAAACCAAGTGAAAATTTTGGAGGAAGATATGATTTAAAGTAATTTTTATTAGTATTTACAGAATGTTTTATATTTTAGAGCATATTACATTAATACCTTATTTATTTGTTTACTAGAGTATGTTGTATAAAACAGAGAAATGCAATTCCAACATACATTCTTGACACCATTATTTAAGATATTTTAGGAATTATAAATTTACTTGAGAAATTATCAAGTAAACATGCACAGAGCTGGGCACAGTAAGACATGCCTGCAATCTCAGTACTCTGGAGGCTGAGACAGGAGGATTTCAAATTCAAGGTCAGTCTAGGCTATACAGATACTTTGAGGGCAGCCAGGACCACATAGAACGACCTGTCTCAAAAAAAAGAAAAAAGAAAAGAGAAAAGGTTCACAGGATTAAACTAATGGCATTGTGCAAGCTTCTGTTGGCCATGTATAGGGAAAATACTGATATAAACAGAATATAAAAATAGCAACTACACGATATGCTCATTCAACTGCTAGTGAAATTCATACTGCCATGACCAGGGATAGGCATTTGCTTTCGTCTTGCAGACCCAACATAGCAGAAGACTGTACCCAGAAGCCAAGTGAAAAGCAATACAGACATTCCTCCTTAATGACCCAGCTCCATTCCTGTGACTAGGTTGTTAAAAGGAGTTGTATGTAGTATGTACATTACCATATTCAGAAAAAGGAAACAGTCAAAGAAAACCCCAACTTGATGACTTTGCTCTTATTTGCATAACTATTACATGCAGTACTGCAATGTATAACAGAGCATAAAACTACAGTCTATCGGTACTCAATTCTATTTTGAATCATTTCTATGCTATGGATGACTCTGCCAAATGGAAAACCTCACATAAGATTGATGTTTCCTTTGGTAACTGAATGACCCCATATTGCTTCTGTAAGATGAAACTGTCAGAAATTACCGAAGGGAAAGTCAAGAAATTATACTTTTATAATTCATAATTTTTTAAATCTTATCACTTTTTTTTTAAATAGAAATTAGGTAAATCTACACTATCAAATAAAAATCGATGTTATCCAACTGATTATTTCTTTAGGGAAAATATATCTTATTTTGCAGCTGAAGACAGATTTAAATAAAATGTTCCTGGCTGAGCATAGTGGTGCACCCCTGTAATCCCAGCACTCAAGAGGCTGAGGCAGAAGGGTCATCAGGAGTTTGGGGCCAGCTGAGGCTACATGGTAAGACAGTGTCTCAAAATAACGAGAAAAAAAGTTCCTGATCTTTCTGCTACAAATTAAATCTTTAAATGAATTGCAATATACCTGAATTCAACTTTAGAATGAAAGTATGTAGGCACATTTCTTGAGAACTTTCTTGTAAAAAGGAATGCCCTTCCTGAAAACGAAGTTTTAAATTTGCAATGTAAAACATACATAGATCAAAATTTGCCACATTTGTAATGTTGCATCATATAAATATGTCCATGTCAAGTCAAAACAGCCATTAATTTAAGAAAATCAGTTTTCAAACTGGCTTTCCACATGCCAGAGATTGAAACTAGACCCATATCTTTCACCATGCACTAACCTAAAATCAAAATGGATCAAAGATCTAAATATTAAAACAGGAACACTAAATCTGATGGAAGAGAGAATAGGTAGAACACTTGAGGACATAAAAGTAGGCAAAGACCTCATGAACAAAACCCAGACCACACAAGATATACTACAAAGAATCAACAACTGGGACCTCATCTTATTAAAAAGCTTTTGCAAAAAAAAAAAAAAAAAAGCTTTTGCACAGTGAGAGAAACCACCAACAGAGTGAAGACACAACCCACAGAGTGGGAGAAAATGTTTACTAGCTATTCATCAGACAAAGGACTATTATAAAGAACTCAAAAAAATCAGACCCTCCAAATTTGAAGACCCAATCCAAAAATATGCATCTGAGGGCCAAGGATTTTTTTTCTTTTCTTTTCTTTTCTTTCTTTTTTTTTTATTTTATTCCATTCTCCCCACCTCAAGCCTGAGAATAGGGGATTTAGCTCCCTGGTACCGTATCTGCCTGGCAAGCAGGCAAGGACCTGCCAAGGTCCTGAGTTCAATTCCCAGTATGGGAGGAAAATAATGGACATCTGAAATGAAAACATTCTTCTCAGGTGAAGAAGTAGAAACAGCAAATAAATATATGAAAAAAATGTTCACCATCACTGGTCATTCGTGAAAACTAAAACAATGCTGAGATTTCATCTCACTCCAGAAAGAATGGCTGCTATCAAGAAATCAACCAATACAAATGCTGGGGGCCAGGGATGTAGCTCACTGGTGCCGCACCTGCCTGGCAAGTGCAAGGTCCTGAGTTTGATCTCCAGTACCAGAAAAAAAATTTTTTTTTAAAGCTGGAGGTGCTGTGGGGAAAAAGGAGCCCTTTTCCACTGTTGGTGGAAGTGTAGACTGGTGCAACCACTGTGGAAATCAGTATGGAGATTTCTCAAAAAACTAAAGCTACAGGCTCCATTTGAATACCACTCTCGGTATCTTCCTGAAAGAATTAAAAGCATCATACCACAGCGATATGTGCACATCCGTGTTTATAGAGGCACAGTTTTTTGTTTTTTGTTTTTTTTGGGGGGGTACCGGGGATTGAACTCGAGTCCTTGTGCTTGCGCACCAGACAGTGAAACCACTGAGCTAAATCCCCGGCACGAGGCACAGTTTTTAACAGCTAAATCTTGGAAACAACCCAAATGCCCATCAACTGATGAATGGATAAAGAAGATGTGGGTTTTTTATATAGTGGAATATTACTCTGCCATAAAGAAGGATGAGCTTCAGACATTTATAGCTAAATGGATGGACCTTGAGACCATACTCTTAAGTGAAATAAATAAGACACACATGCTTAAATACCACATTATTTCTCTGGTGTGAGAAACTGAAAGTGGAAATAAGGACTAAATGTATAATAGATATTGGGAAATGGGAAGAAAATGTTCAAATGGGAAGGGGAACAAGGGAGGAGGAGGGAGAAAGGAAGGAAGGGACAAGAAAAAAAGTGAAAATATAAGGAAACAAAGCTTTTGTACATAGGGAGGGAAGGGGGCTTGCGGGGATGGGGAAATGGGGAAAAAAGGGACAGGATGTACCATGTAGAGGTGCAAATTCCCTCTGAAGAGTGTTATCATTATGTATCCCTAAAATGTACCAATAATTGTTTTCCTATTTTAAAAATCAGGCAATAAATTTAAAAAAGGAAAATCAATTGTCAAACACCATTTAATCTGATCATTTGATTAAATTGACTAGTCAAATACAGTTTTTTTGGTTTTTGGTTTTTGGCTTTTTTATTTTTGAGCTAAGTCTCACTATATATTCAAGGCTCTCCTTTAACTCTCACTATGTAGCCCAGGCTGGCCTCTAACTCCTGACGATCCTCCTGCCTCAGACTCCCAAGTGCAAGGATTACAGGCATGTGTGACCACGCTTAGAAAAAGTTCTAATTAATCCTATCCTGAAGTACAATATTCAAATGAATTTTGGAATCTAATTCTCAGTTACTTTTTAAGACAAGGGGAAAAAACAAACAAAGAATCAATGTGGTCCCAAAAAGCCATATTAAGCAGTAAGTGAATTGTTAAAAGCCTGGATTTGCTCTTTGAGTTAAAGATCCCCTCCACCCCCAGCAAGGAGATGGAACTCAGGGCCTCCTACCTGCTAGGCAAGTGCTCTGCCACTAACCTACAACCCTTGTCCTTGTGTAATGATTTTTAAAACAGTACTTTGATGCTATCCTTATTTAGCATTATCCAACAGATAAAAGTTCCAGGTGAGCAAATACATATCAGAAATTATTTTTTCATTACTGGGGTACTGGGGAATGAACCCAGGACCTTCGCACTGCATTCCATTCCCAGCCATTTTTCATTTTTTAATTTTTGAGACAGGGACTCACTAAGTTGCTAAATTGCCCAGGTTGGGCTTGAATTTTCGATCCTCCTATCTCAGCCTCCCAGAGAGCTAGAATTACAGACATGAGCCACCAAAGAACTTGTAGATGTAAAAAGGAGTAATTAAGGTAGGAAACTGTTTTGGGGGTACTGAGGATAGAAATCCCAGGGATTTTTTGTTCATTTGAGATGGGGGTCTTGATGTGTTCCCAGGCTGGTCTCAAATTCCTACATTCAAAGGGTCCCCCACCTTAGCCTCCCAAATGCTGGAACTACAGGTGCATTCCTTCCACGCCAGGCTCAAGTCAGGAGTCTGAATACACTGAGATGGTTGTACAGGAATCAACCAGTGATCTATGATGTTTAATGACCTTAGGGAAATGGGGCTTATTCAATCATTACGCTCAAATTTTTATGTGGCTATATTGGTTATCAAAATACTGCCTTAAAAATAAATATGTATGTTTAAATAAGTGGATATTCCCCATAGTATTTTCATATTTAATTATAGTTTTAAGGGCTTTTTCACATGATTTAAACTTAAGCTTTAAGATCTACATTAGATATACACATGTGTTTATAATCATTAACATAATTTTAAGTCAAATAAAATAATTTTAATATTTAACTACTTTGCAAGCTCATTCAAATAAGCTCAGTTGGAGCTTGTGAAATAATTAATATTGCAAAATAAATAACTGCTCTCTAATTTATATGTTTGACAAATTCCTACATCTGCCTGCTAGTTTTTCTATAAATATAGTCATCTCAAGTCCCAGCCTTTCATAAACATTGATTTAGGATCAGTGATTTTTTGTTTTTATTTTTGTTGTTTTTAGTGGGGTTTTTTGTGCTTTTTGATTTTTTTTTTGGTACCGGGGATCGAACTTGGGACCTTATGCTTTCGAGGCAGGCAGCGGCACCACTGAGCTAGATCCCTGGCCCTGTTTTTAGTGTTTTGAGAGACGTTCTAGCTATGTAGTTCAAGCTGGCCTTGAACTCACTATGTAGCCCACGTTGGGCAAACTCGCCTGGCTCCTCTTGCCTCAGTCTCCATAGTTCTGGGATTACAGGTGTGTGCCATCATCCCCAAATAAGGCCTGGGGTTTTATCTAAACCCCTCTGTCAGGATTGTTTTTTTCAAAACCAGTGTTTCCATGGTCTCTGGTTGCCTTTCATTTAATTTTAATGTTTTGGAATAACCTGCTTTGTTTATATATGACATCTGTTCTTTCTGAAAAGTAAAAGAATTGAGTATTTTTATCTTGGTTCTTTTCTGGTACTGAGGATCAAACTCAGGACTTTGCACTTGCCAGGCAGATGCAGTGCCACTAAGCTAAATCCCCAGCCCAAACTGAGTATTTTTAAATAAATCCTTCAAAATTAGATGTAAACCAGGTATGGTGGCACATAATTGTAATCCTGAAGCACTCTGGGAGGTTGAGGCAGGAGGATCGCAGGTTCAAGCCCAGCCTAGGCAATATAGTGACTTAACAACTTAGCAAGACCCTGTTTCAAAATAAAAGATAAAAAAAAGAACTGGGGATGTAGTTCAGTGTGAAGGTACCTAGTAAGGCGGGGCATGGGAGGGCTAGTAAAAATTGCATGCATATCCTATTCTTATTTGACTATTCATCATACTTTTCATGTTTACAAATCCTTCCAACATCATTCCATAAAATGATAAATAATATTTATGAAAATATTTTCATCATGCCATGAAATCATAAAACTATGTTCTAAAATATTTTTATAGCCAGGGATTTAGCTCAGTGGCGCCAGCACCTGCCTTGCAAGCACAAGGTCCTGAGTTCAATCCCTAGTACCAAAAAATAAATATATTTTCTTCTATATCAACCTTGAATCTTCTGTACTTCTGGATTTGTTTGGTTGTAATCTCTCCTTTCTCCTCTAGAATAAACAAGTTGAGGTCTGGGAATGTAGCACAGTAGCAGAGTGCTTGCCTAGCACGTGCCAGGCCCTAGGTTCAATCCCGAGCACCACTAAATAAATAAATAAATAGAGTAGAATATAATAGAACAAGTTTAGAACAAGAAATTTTCTTTTTCAATTTGTCTTAGACAGTCTAGGGCTCTAGTGTTTTTAATCATGTACTTTTCTGGCTTTGAAAAAGATTAGACTCTAAATATCCACATGCTGATTGAGGATGTTGATCAAGTAGAGAACCCACATTTTGGAGAATACTGAGGCATAACATATTGTTCTGGAAATTCAGGAGAATCAACTAATTCTAGTGGAAATACATTTCCTTATGAATTTGCAACATTTTTGGCCTTTTCAGAAAGGTTTTCTGTCATTCTAGAGTTCAATTATTTCTGCTTTATTGGTCAATATTTCCTGAGTTTCTAATGTGTTCATCAAAGAGACATCAGAATGAAGATATGGGAAGTCATGTAATAAAATCTTCACTTAAAATACAATCCACACGTTTTTAATCCTAGGAGTTGCTAGATACCTGGGCAACTATATCTAGAAGTTTCCTAATACTTTCTTCTATTATCCTCCCAGAATTGAGAGACTTGAGGAAGAGTGTCCAAAACTCTTCACCTTATTTTTGCTCGAAATTTGTTATTGTCATGTACACTTAGAGAAGAGAGTTATACTGTTCCTCAGGGAAAACAGAACAAAGGATAACTACAGACCTATAATACAATATAATTGAAGGATCACGGCTATTTTGAATTACTGCATTTCCCTTAGCTTAAGTTCCTAAGAAAACCATTCAAATATGGTTGTTTGTGGGAAGATCCAAAAAGTGGAGTATAAATGAGTGAAAAATTTCATCTACCAGAAGAGAAAGAATGGGAAGACAATAGACATTGTCCAAAATAGATAAATAAAAAAAGAACAAAGCAAGTGTTTTATTTAGAAATCTAGAGAAAAACACTAAAAAGAATTTTACTTTAAAACAAAAAACAGAAATTATTGTCTCTGGGACAGATGTGAGAGTAAAGATAACAAAGGGAACAGAAATTGCTTTTGTTTTAAAAAATTCTTAGCACTATTTAAAAATTTAAACCTATTTACATTTACATACAATACTTTGATAACAGAAGTTACTGTAAAATACCACAAGATCTTCTTAGAACATCAAGACATTTTCGGGACAGGGGATTTAGCTCAGTGGTTCCGGCGCCTTCCTCACAAGCGCAGGGTCCCGAGTTCAATCCTCAGTACCAAAAAAACCGCATTTCCAATCTAAGTTCCTAAGTAAACCAGAAATTGATAAGAGGATGATGGCTGTTGACTATTGACTATTTTGGGATTCATGGACTTTTTCATTTAATTTGCACTATAAAAATAAATTATGTTGACAAATAAATTATATTATAAATACTTTCATACTAACCTGACTGACTGTATCTGTTGTCCAACATCACAAGATCTTTCACATTATCTGTGGGATAATTTTCAAGTGAAAATTCTTCTGTTTCTTCACGTTCAACTACATAATTTTGATCCAGTATCTGTTCAGGAATTGGCAATTCTGTTTCCTTTGGAATATTCTCGAAGCTCCAAGGGCTATCAAAACTATACAAGAACTTTTTCAAATATGGCATGGTATCGGAATCATCTGTTTTCTCAAAGACTTTTTCCTTTTCTGTTTGGTCTTCTGTTTCTATAATTTTTATCATTTTTATTTCCTCTTCCTTATCAGAATTAAATTCACTTGCATGAGGGTGTTCATGTTTATTTACCCCACTGTCTTCTTCATTTTTTCCATCACCTGAAATAATTTTATCTTCATTGGCATATGCAAAGCTTAGCATACCAAAACCAAAATCAAACCAACTTGGCTTGAGAATTGAGCTATCATTAGTAATTGTGTCTTCTTTTTCTGTTAACATTTCTGTACATGGAACTGTGGCTTCTTCATCAGATGATATAGAATAGGGAAAATCTTGTAGTGGTAGATTGCTCTCTTCCGATAATAATTCAAACCCTGTATCCTCCTCACCAAAACCTAAATAACTTATGAATCCACTACCAAACCAGCCAGTGGCTTCAGGCTTGAGAATGTGCTCTAAGTCATGAGCTTGTTCGGGCTGTTCCTCGGGCACTGATTCAAATTCTGACTCAGGTTCGCGCTTATGATCTGTTTGAGGCTCACCATTGTTTAATTCCTCCAGGTCATTCTCATCTTCCACTGCTATTTTTCTACTTCGAAATGAGCTTTCTTGTACAGGTTCAGTAACTGATTCAATAGCCTTCTCTTGAGCTTGTTCTGTCCCTAATCCGAATCGTCCTTGTACTTCCCGCACAGGTAAGGGTGACGAAACATAATTCACCTCTGGAATGTGATCCTGTTCCACACTGCTAGCTTCTGCCTCTTCCCAGCCATTTGATTCACTGGCACTTCTGATATCTTCAGGAGCCTCTGATGCTGGAAACTGGTCTTCAAACCAAGTACTTGGAGGAGTTGCATAAAATACAGGTTTTATCTGGAAATCACTTTCATATATACTATATGTTAGGTCTCTATCTTCTTCATATGGATATATATTTTCACTATTGTCATTGTTTAAATCACTATGTTCATTTTCAAACATGTAGCTTACTCCAAGGAGACAAAGAAAATCAGATTCCTAAAAGAAAAACAAAATCATCGTTGGCATCAGTGTACTAAAGCTCCTTGTTTCTCCCTGAACCATTAAAAGGGAAGACTATGATCTTCCCAAGAACACACAATGAGTTTGACAGCAGAACAAAAATTCACGTCAGATCTACTCTCAAATATTTGTATCGCAACTTACTTCTAGGGGCTAATGATATCAACTCAATGAAAATCCTTTTATATTATGGTTCATTTGTTATTAAATAGTTGACAGGCAGAGGGAATCAGTGCTCTGAGCATATTCTGCAGACAAGCTCTGGTGATAAAGCATGCGTATTCACAAAATCTTGCATCTCCTAAGAGGCCGTGGGCAGAGGCATCTGTGCAGTGATTAGGGGAAGGTGCTGTGGTTTCAATGTATTCCCCAAAAGCCTGTATTAGCGACTCAGTCCTCAATGCAACAGCATTATGAGATGGGGCCTAAGGAGAAGTGAGGAGGCCAGAAGCTCAGTGAAAGGATCAGTGCGGTTATCGTGGGAGTGAGTACATTATGCAAAAGTTGCTTCCTTGTCAAAAGATAACCTCAGTCTTCTCTGACCTCTCGCCCTCTCTCCCCCTCCCACCTTCCACCCTGGGATGATGCAACAAGAAAGCTCTTGTCAGATGCCAGCACCTTGATGTGGAACATCCTAGCATTTGGAACTGTAAGAAATACATTTGTTATTTAAGATTCCCAGTGTCTGGCATTCTGTTAAAGCAACACAAAACAGACTGAGACAGTGGTTTAGTCAGTTTCACCCTTGTACATGGTCACAGCATGGATATACCAGAGATGCTAGCACATGAAGGCTTAGTTAAAAGTTGCCCTAAAGGGCTGGGGATTTAGTTCAGTGGTTCCAGCACCTGCCTTGCAAGCGCAAGCTCCCAAGTTCGATCCCCAGTACCAAAAAAGCAAAAAACAAAAGTTGCACTAAATTATTTAGGCTTCCTTTATTCGGCTATTGAATATAGCCAATGGAAGTAGGGATCTATTTTGCTCATTTCACAGAGCAACAAAATCCTAAAAAAAAACCTTAAGAAAACACTTTTAAAAACCTGAAATTTAGAAAGAGTGATATGTTTTCTTCCTTGGCTATTACCATTATAAAATGAGAATAAAGTTGAGACTTTTAAAGAATAAGCTTCAGAACTACAATTTTGTAATGTATTCTATACATTGAAAATATATTTATAATATATCTTATATATTGTAACATAATATATTTTATACTATATTTTTGGCAATACAATATAGTGAGTAATTAAGAACAGACACTAAGCCAGCTGCAGTAGTGCACACCTTAAATCCCAGGGCTCAGGAGGATCGCTACAAATTTGAGGGCAGCCTGGACTACATAGTGAGTTCAAGGCCAACCTGAACTACATAGCAAGACCCTATGTGGAAAAAAAGAAACAGACACTAAAGTCAAACCTTTTTTTTTTGGTACCGGGAATTGAACTCAGGTCCTTGAGTTTGCGCAGCAGGCAGTGAAACCACTGAGCTAAATCCCCCGCCCTAACCTTTTGAATTTAACTCTTAACAGTGCTATCTACTAGCTCTGCGACTTTGGATGATTTATATGACTTTTTTATGCCTCTTTCTCCATGTCTATAAGATGCAGATGTTGACAGTCTCTACCTTATAGGAGTATTATAAGTAAAAAAATGAGTCAAGTGCTTAGAATAGTAACTGTTGAGCCAGGTGTGATGATGCATGCCTGTAATTCCAGCATTCAGGAAGCTGAAGCAGGAGGATTGCCACAAATTCCAGGCCAGCCTGGGCTTTATAGTCAGTTCAAGACCAGCCTGAAGTAAATAGTGAGACACTGTCTCAAAAAAAAAAAATAATAATAATAATAACAGTAACTGGCTCTAGAAAACACTAGCCTAGCCTAGATCAAAGTTATTACTACCCCAGAGCCGGGGATTTAGCTCAGTTGCTATCCATGCCTGTTTTGCAGGCACAAGGTCCTGAGTTCAGTCCCTGGTACCAAAAAACAAAAAACAAACAAAAAAGTTATACTAGCCCAGACAACATTACTTCTACCCCAGTAATTCAAGGTAGATGGTCTAACCTCCTTGCTTCTCTTCAGATAACTCTGAAGGACCATCCCAGCTTCAGGGCTCCTTGTGGAACTGATAACATTTATTTTAACTGCATGCCACTTCAACTGCTCTGTTGCATTTTCTTTTGTTCCTTCACAGGTCCTAGTCCCAAGAGTACTCCTCAGAAAATTTCTTGACATGACAATTTATCTCAGTGTCTGTTTTCCAGGAATTTGTCCTAAGAATCTGGGGTAAACTGACTGTGATGTCACATGCTCATAATCCCAGCTCTTCAGTTACTCTGGAGGCTAAGGGAGTTCAAGGCTAGCTGGGTAATGCAGCGAGGCCTTTCTCAAACAGAAAAAAAAAAATACTGAATCCTTATCACTTCTCGGCCTTTTGGCTAAGATTAAGTGTAGAAAAATACTGAATCCAGATAACTGTCTCTGTTTTGCCTAGGTCTATTTACATAGTCAAACTATTCCTAAGCAAGTTCTCAGACCAACTAATTTTTGGTCACTCTATGAAAGAGTGAACAATGGACACTTCTTGAAAACTGTTTGAGCAAAGAAATTTTAATTCAATTAAGAGCCAGGTATGAGTTTACTCACTTTAGTTGATATTTGAACTTCTTCAGATATGAACACCTCTTCAATCTGGACTGCATCTCTGGGAAAAAATCCAAACTCCTTTCCTTTCTATCAAAATGAAGGACAAAGATTATAGGGAAGAGTAATCAAAGTAATAATAACTATTGAGCCTAATTTTGCCCTTTGTCACTCACTTTCATCTAAGTCAAATCACAAAATCATTGTCTATCAATTGCTAGCTAAAAGAAAATGAGTGAAAACATATTCTTTTACTATTCAAAAAGAATAAGATTAATTCATGGGCACAATGCACCAAACTGTAAATGCCACAGTGTCAAACTTCAAAATGAAAACTATCCTACCACCACATACTAATTTCTCTCTCTCTCTCTCCTCTTCTGTCTCTTTTCTCCTGTCTCTCTGTCTCTCTCTCTCTCTCTGTGTGTCTCTGTGTCTCTCTGCCTCTCTCTCTGTCTCTCTCTCTTTTTTTTTTTTCTTTTTTGCTATGTTGGGTATTGAGGCGAGGGCAAGCACTCCTCCAACTGAGGTACATCCCCAGCCCACTTCTGTTCTCTAATGACCTCCTTTGCCCAGGCAGACTGCAGATTTGCACTAGTACACCTAGGATATCAAAAGGCAAAGCAAAAAAAAAAAGGCAAAGCAATGGTGACAACAGCCAACATAGACATACTCCATGTTTTCAAAATGTCATGCTCAGGTAAGAGATTTAACCGTTGAGGAGCCACCATAGGATTCATCAAAATAGTAAAGGCCCACAGGTCCTCTGTGGAGGATTTGGTTCCACTCAACTTTTCTGGGGCTACCCTAGTAATAGAAATTCTTTTAAGCCATCTCAAGCACATGTAGGATGTCCTCCAAGAGAGAGGGCTTCACAAACCACTTTCAGCCCATTTCTTATTCCCATTAAAGTTTAAAGAATGTATTTCTTAAGCCAGGTGTGGTGGTGCATGCCTGTCATCCTAGCACTCGGAAGGCTGAGGCAGGAGGATCACTAGGAGTTCAAGGCCAACTTAGACTACAATAGTGAGTTTAAGGCCAGCCTGAATTACATAACAAGACTCTGTCTAAAAATTTTTTAAAGTATTTCTTTTGGTCCTGTGATCCAACACCACTATGCATTGATTGTAATTCTCCCAGATTTCCAGTTGTTACAACTTTTTGGAAACTGATAGCCAGTGGGTCCACTGTATGGTTCTTTAGGCAGCTACATGGACTAAACACCTAAATTGCCAAACTAAAGTGAAACTTCACCCTGGCTGTATGCACTTTTGTGTGGAACTATTATTTTCACAGTTAGTAGACAAGACAGAATGCTTTCTCTGCCTCTTATGACACCTACTGTGTCATTTTTCCTATACATGTGATGGATGCCTCTAATGTATTCAAGACAGACTGGCATTTTAAAGACACACTAAGCAGTAAGGAATCTTGGACTGGAGAGCAGGAAAATTATTTTGACCATGACAGCCAGAGGTTCAATCATTTTTAATAGAATCTGCTCTTTCCAACAGTGATATGAAGGGTTATACAAAGAAGAAATTTTCCAAGAGTTGAAGACATCATTTTACAGTGGTACATGCATACCTATGTTTATAGCAGCAGTACAACTCATAATAGCTAAATCTTGAAAGCAACCTAAAGGGTATCAACAGATGAATGGATAAAGAAAACCTGGTATTTATACACAACAGAGTACTATTCTGACATAAAGAGAGATAAATTTGATTTATCTGTAGGAAAATGGACACACCTTGAGACAATAATGTTAAATGAAATAAATCAGACATACAAGTTTAAATATCACATGGGTTCTCTCATTTGAGAAACTCAAAATATGAATAATTTAAAGAGCAAAATAAAAGATAAAAAGAAACAAGGAGAGCAATCTTTGTAAACCAGAAAGGAACCAAGAGATAAAGGGAGGGTGAGGGAGGGGAGAAGTAGTAAAAATATTAAGATGTATTATCACTATGTACCAACTCCTCATGATGGATGCAATCATTATATACAGCAAATGTGTACTAACAAAAATTAAAGAGGTAGAAATTTGATGTATATATAATATGCAGGAGATGTATTTATCAGGTTGGTCACCTATCATACCAAGTTCTCATTAAAAGCATAATGATACAATCGAAGACACAAACCTATTTTAGCTGAAAACATTAATCATAAATTTCCTATATCATATCTTCAGAGAGATGACTCAGACATTTATAAATCTCTTAGGTTCATATGAAATAAAAAAGTTTCTCACTTGTAACAGTTACACCTTGTTCTTCATCATTAATTCATTCCAGAAATTCTATTGAGTGCCTAAACTGATGAGTAACAAATGAATTTTCCCATAAGAATTCATGTAATTAGAGAGAACAAAATGACAGAATAGCAATCAGCAGCAAAATACAGCCTCCCTGGGATGTGAAATCAAGACACCTCAAATATAACAACTTGGGGAAGAAAAAAACAATTAAATCTCTGGGAGTTGAGCAAGAACTGTCAGGAATATTAGAAACTACAGAGAAGCTGGAGACATGAAGCACAATGCAGAGAATAGGGTAAAACAGTCTGGAAAGCTCACCCTGGCTCCTGGAGAAGGGTACCTGTCTCTATAGACACAGGGTAAGCACCCCAGTTCCAGGGAGAAACAATGGATTTGGCCAGCAGCACTAGTGCCAAGAAAAGTCCACAGATACTGTAAACCATAAACAGCATGGGGTTTTACTCCAAAAGTGACTCCTTCCACACAGCAAGCTAGAATTAGAAAATAAATCTGGTGCAGCACCTACCATATTGCAATGGAGTGTTTAATTTCAGAAAGGATTTTCAGAAAGGGGTTGATTATTTAAGACTAAACCACAGAAAAACTACAAAACAACTTCACTTCAGGGTTCCCAGTGTTACCCTTCCACAGTGACTGGGGAAGAGACAGCTATGGGAGACAGTTGTGGAAAAGGGGTAGGCTATACATAGATACCTAAGTCAGCCCAGGAAGAACACAAGGCCTTACCCTCTGTGGTGAGAAATCACACCTAGTATGTGTGGGTTTCAGAGGCAGTTGGGTCTGAAAGTGCTGGCATTAAGCAGAGTGGGTGCTTGAACCCTCTCACTGCTGCCTACATCCAACACAGATCAGAGGTTTGATTGCTTTCCCTGTCTATCAACATGAGCAAGGACACATTTCAATTGCCACAGCCTGCAGTGAACTGGATAGAGGACTCTCTGAAATGGGGGGGGGGTGTGTGCAGGGGGAGATGGAGCACCTCACAACCCACAGGCCATAAAGCTAGAAGGAGAAAACCAAGACTTGGTAAATTCCAGAACTGCAGCTCTTGGAAAGAGACCACTCATTCTGAGCTGGGTGTGATGGCGCGTGCTTGTAACCTTAGCACTTGGGAGGCTGATGCAGGACTGCCATGAGTTAGAGGGCTGCATAGTGAGTTCAAGGCCTGTGAAGAAGGAGGAGAAGGAGACAGAGGAGAAGAAGAAGGAAGAAGAAAGAAGAAGAAGGAGAAGGAGAAGGAGGAGGAGGGGGAGGA
>NW_004624813.1:8626133-8636271 GCF_000247695.1 Heterocephalus glaber | reverse complement strand
ATAGGGATCTTGCAGGAGGGAGAGCACTAGGCCACTGGTGGGGGTGGGTGATTGGGGCTGGGGTGTGTAGCAACAGGTTTCGGTCGGGGGATGGAGTCACCGCTTTCGGGAAGCCCCTGTCTCACTGGAATATCTGACTAAGAAACCAGTGGGGCAGAAAGACCTTAACTAGGCAGAAAGTCACTAACAAAGGGGGGTCATGCCTTAGCTATGCGGAAGTTTCCTGTTCCTTGTGGCTGGAGTGGGGTAAAGGGAAAGGAGAGGAGGGGGCTTGCTCTGTGGGGCCTCTGAAATACCTAACAAATAGTACTCCATTTTATAAAAAAAAACTACGGGCCGGGGATTTAGCTCAGTGGTTCCGCCGCCTGCCTTGCAAGCGGCGGAAGCATCCGAGTTTGATCCCCGGTACCAAAACAAAACAAAACAAAACAAAACAAAAAACATCTTTATTCAGTTTCCAGTTGATGGGCACTTGGGCTGTTTCCAAGCTTTAGCTAACATAGCTTTAATTAAATTAAAATGACTTGGATCTAAATAACCCAGTGGAAAACACAAATATAGAGCACTTTAATAATTAAAATCAAATTCTAGGCAGCACTCTTCACAAAATGCTCATAATTATTAGTATTCTGTACCATTATGTAACCATGTGTGATGTGACATCAGATGCTTGAAATGTGGCTAGACGGAACTGACATGTGCTGTATGTATATAAAATACATAGTAGATTTCAAAGATTATAAAAGTAGCTTACTAATCATGTTTACACTGTCATGGCGGTACGCTGCCACAAAGGATCTCCACATCCCGATCCTGAGAACTTGTATGTTACGTGTGTTAAATGGCAAAGGGCAATGAAGACTGCAGATGGAATTAAAGTTGTAAAATCTACTGACCTTAAAAAAAACTACAAAGCCTTGGCCCACCATGTGCTCTGCCTCCCTGACAACCGTGTTGGGCCCTTCTGTTGGGACTCAGTTGCTGTTGGTTGCTAGAGGAGGCCAATGGAGGGGTAGATATGCCTAGGGAATAACAGCTCACAGCTTCCTGAGTTGGAGTCCTGTAGAGATCATTTAAGGCGGAGGTTTTCCAAATGTGGGCTCCAACCAGCAGCAACCACACCTCCTGGGGACTCAGGAGAAATGTCCCTCCTCAGACCTACTGAAGCGGGAACTGTGAAGAAGGTGCAGCAGTCTTTATCACACTAGACTCCCAGCACTTGGGACAGCGCTCAGATTCTGCAAGAGGCTGCCGCATCTGACCTTGCCTTTGAAACTAACTGCAACACCAGGAGGATTGATTGTCTTTTGGGAAAGTACAAGTACAGAATGCAAAAGATGACAGGAACAAAATGGCACATGTTAAGACTGGAAAAACTGTGATTCAGAGATGGAAGTGACTGAGGACAGTCCCAAAGGAAATGTTGGCATCCTCAGGTGTTACTTAGCTGCACAATATAAGACAAAAAGAAGAGTTACTGACTCCTGAATTACAGTAAAGGGCCATCCAGAGATCCGATTGCTTTGCTTTTCTTACTTTTGCCTTATCTAGTTCAGTTAAATTTTACTAATATCGCCCAATGCTTGATTTTTAATTACATAATCTCCGTGGAAGTAAAAAAAAAAAAAAGTACTGACTTAAAAGAAATAATGTCCTGGGTTATCTGGATTGGCCCAGTGTAATCACAAAAATCCTTAAAACTGGAAAGGAAATCTGGGCATGGTAGTGCATGTCTGTAATCCCAGCACTGGAGAGGCTAAGGCAGGAGGACTGCCATAAATCTGAGGAAAAATGGAAATGCAATGTGTTCTCTTGGCTGTCGCTTTATGATTTGGGGATTTTTAAAAAATCTCACAATTGATAAGCAAAATCTTAATATTCTATTCTAAAATATCAAAGAGCAGCAATTTTTTATCTGCAGTGATGGCAGGGAAAAGTTGATCCTTTTATGGTAGTGGGCTCCCCAGGGAGGTTAGTGCATCATTTGTAGTGAGGAGCGTGAAGGGCAGGGGAGGGTGACGATTGGGCTAAAGCCACAATGCTGTGGGGAATGAGCTGGAACACTCCACAGCTGTGCACACAGTGAGACTTCTGCAAAGGGAGTGGCCATGTTATAGGCCAGACTTTCTCTATTTTTATTACAAGACAAACAAACTGTAGCTTCCGATGCATCTGGTCAACTAGCAATACTAACGCTGCATTATACATTTTGCTTTGGAAAAGGCTGACCCTGAAGAGCGGTGATGCCATCCTCGGAGACCCCCAACCGTTAAAGATATACAACTCCTTGGTGGACACCACCCAGGAAGCAGTGTCAAAGTCTCTCTTCTGACTGCCATCATGGCCAAGTCAGCGTCTCCTAAGGAGCCCGAGCGGTTGTGCAAGCTTCATCGGAGGGCTGAGCTTTGACACCACTGATGAGTCTGCGAGGCCACTTTGAGCAGTGGGGACACTCATGGGCTGTGTGGCCAGGAGAGAGCCAAACACCAAGCGCGCCAGGGGCTTTGGCTGTGTCACTGATGCCACCTTGGAGGAGGTGGATGCAGCCATGAATGTGAGCCCACACAAGGTGGATGGAAGGGTTGTGGAAACAGAGAGCTGTCTCCACATTAGAGTCTCAAAGACCAGGTGCCCACCTAACTGTGAAGATCTTTGCTGGTGGCACCAAAGAAGATACTGAGTGAGGAACATCACCTACGAGGTTATTTTGAACTGTGTGGAAAACTGAAGTGACTGAAATCATGACTGACCAAAGCTGTGGAAAGAAGAGAGGTTTTGCTTTTGTAACCTTTGATGACCATGCTTCTGTGGATCAGGCTGTCATTCAGAAATCCCACACTGTGAACGGCCACAGCTGTGCAGTGAGGAAAGCCCTGTGCAGGCAGGAGATGGCTAGTGCTTCTGGAAATCTTGGTGGTGGAGGTGGTTTTGGTGGCTATGACAGTTTTGGTCATGGAGGAAACTTCAGTGTGCCAGGTGGCTTTGGTGGCAGCCATGGTGCTGGTGGACATAGTGGTGGTGGGGATGGCTAAGGTGGATTTGGTAATGATGCAACTGATTTTCAAGTTCATGGAAGCTACAATGCTTTTCAAAATTACAACAATCAACCTTCCAATTTTAGATCATGAAGGGAGGAAACTTTGCAGGCAGAAGCTCCAGGCCCTGTGGTGATGGAGGCCAGCACTTTTCCAGACCATGAGATCAAGGTGGCTCTGGTTGTTCCAGCAGCAGCAGTTGTGATGGCAGCGGCAGAAGGTTTTAACACTGCCAGCAAACACAGCTCAGCGGGACAGGAGAGCCAGAGAAGTGACACGGAAGCTACAGGGTACAACAGACTCGTGAACTCAGCCAAGCATAGTGGTGCAGGGTCTCACTGCCACAAAGAAGACATGTTTTAGATGATACTCAGGTGTGTGGGCAAAAAAATGCAAGGACTGAGACTAATTGTATAGGGGTTTAGTTTCTGTTCTGTGGAAAGTGTACAGCATTCCAACAAAGGCTTTTGATGTAGACTCTTTTTTTGCACCCATGTTGTTGATTGCTAAATGGAATAGTTTCATCATGATGCTGAATGTCTTTTAAAAACACTCTCCTTATGGTGAAGAGTATGAATATTTATAAAGGTTAAATAAAGCAGGAGTTAATACAGCATTATCCTGTGTGTACTTACCATAGTGAATCATTGGCTAAGGTTGCAAGAAACCCATAAATTTTAACAGTGTAACATGAAAGTTTACTTTGTGTTCACGCTACATCCTGTGTGAACTGTGCTTAAGGTTTCTAACTCTTGCCTAAACTATCCAGGTTAAGATAAGGCATGCAAGGTCACCCCAGCAGAAGAAAGCTGGAGAACTACACTTGCTGCTGTTAAATACCAGGTCTGGAAGTGGTTCACTCCTGTTCATCTTCTATTGACCAGAAATAAGTACATGCCTCCATCTAATTGCAAGTGGGAGGAGACGGGGGTGGGGGGGGGAGTTTTGTGTTCCTGTGTGGGGAGGAATCATCACACAGCTTTGTTTCTGACACACAGGAACTTGGACCCCTGGGTGTTATCTTTAGAGTATGAAGCCTAACAGGCTGCAACTATCTTTAACATTTTCAGTGGGGCATTTTTCACAAACCTGGCCCCCATTCATAATCATTCTGATTATCTTTCTAATGTTTAAATTTTCATTATTTTTAATAGCGATATGGATCAGGGCTTAAAATACATTCAAACCTATGAAAACAAGGAAAATACTAAGGGAAACCACCTGAATTCATAAAGATTAGTGATAGACACAACACTGTTTCCTTAGCTGCTTAACTAGTGAAGGGATAACAAAGTTGATCTGTATTAGCCAGGTTTCTCCAGAAAAACAAAACCAATAGGATTGAGATCAAATCAGTTTACGCAGTCAGGAATGCTGAGAAGCTCCAAGATTTGCAGGTGGCAAGCTGAAGGCCAAGGAGAGCTGACATGTAGTTCTAGCTGGAGTTGGAAGGCCTAAGAACCAGCATAACCCAGGGTGCAGTTCCAGTCCCAAAGGCAGCATGTTAAAAGATCTGATGTTTTAGCCTGTTTGAACGTCAGACAAATCTAAGGTCTCAGTGCAAGCACTGAGATAGGAGTTCACTCATTAGAGGGTCAACCTTTTGGTTCTAGCAGGCCTTCAACTATTATATGAGAATCACCCACTTTGGAGAGGGTCATCTGAGCTGGGTGTAGTGGCACATTGCTATAATCCCAGCACTCTGGGAAGCTGAGACAAGAGGATCCCAAGTTCAAACCCAGCATGGGCAACTTAAGGATTTATCGAGAACTTGTCACAAACTGAAAAAATAAAAATGGCAAAATAGGATTTAGCTACTAATAGCTCAGTGTGTATGTCCTGAGTTCAATCCCCAGTACAGGGGGTGGGGGTGGGGATCTGCTTTACTCAATGTATTCAATGTCTGCTCGACTCAAATGTTAATCTCATTTTCACAGCCAGACATGGTGGCACATTATCTGTAATCCCAGCACACTGGGAGGCTCAGGCAGGATTGCAAATTTGAGTCTAGCCTGGACAATTTAGCAAGCAAGATGCTGTGGGGGTTAGGGAAGGTGGGTACAGTCACTCAGAATATTGTTAGACCAAAATATCTGGGTATTCTACGGCCCAACCAAGTTGGCACATAAAATTAACCATTATGTAATCAAAAAGGTGTAGGATGGATTTAGATATTTACGTGAAATTCAGAGCCAGGTGTGGTGGCTCAGGCCTGTGATCCCAATACTGGAGAGACAGGCAGGAGGATCACAAGTTTGGGCCCAGGCTGGGCAACTCAATGAGACCTTTTCTCTAAATAAAAAAGGAATGGAAATGTAGCTCAGTGCAAAGGCCCTCGGTTCAGTGCCAAGTATCATAAATAAATCAACAAGCTCTCCAAATAATTTTTTTAAAAAATCAAAACATTTGGGGGATTCTGGATGTAGCTCAGCAGTAGAGCATCCATATATGATGTGCAAGGCTCTGGTTTCAATGCTCGGCCCCAAAAAATCAAACAAAAGACACCACTTGAGATTTGTATTTGGTTTTCAAGTTTTACCATGATGTGCCAAAGGGTGCTTTTATTTATCCTGTAACCTATGGGTTTGTTGTTTCAGTTGTGGAAAATCCTTGCCCTTTAATTTTTTTAAGTCGCTGAACGCCCAGGCTGGGCTCAAACTTGCAATTCTCTGGCCTCAAACTCCCAGGGTGCTAGGATTACAGGTATGTGCCACTATGCCCAGGTGCCAACAGGAATTCATAAAGGGAAGTATTCTGTACCTCTAATCTCCAGAAAGGCCTAGCATTTTAAGAAGAGCCCCTGATCTTGATCCCTCCACATTCCTTTTCAGATATACTTCACTGCGTGTGCTTGGATTATATGAACAGATTTACAAAAATGAAGTCATGACACGGTCTCTGTAATTTGGAATAAAATGAGGACAAATTTGAGTTGTCGTTAGGAAGGCAACTAGAGAGTAAATCACATAAGCCATGGTGTTATCATGAATGAATAATAATTCATAACACCTGTTATGCACAAGTTCCTATTCCTTCTAGGGCAATGAAGGAAAGAGAAAGTTCTTGCTACTATGGAGCTTGCATTTTACTGGGAAGCAGACAACAAAAGTGTAACTGCCCAAGATAGTTGTAAATGTTTTGAAAATAAAGCAGGATGGGCCGGGGATTTAGCTCAGTGGTTCTGCCACCTGCCTCGAAAGCGCAAGCGCCAAAGTTCCATCCCTGGTACCAAAAAAAGAAAGAAAATAAAGCAGAAATGTGGAACAGTGAAGGCAAGGAGTGGCAGCCATCACAAACTTACAGGATCAAGTGGCAAGAAGTAGGGTTGCAGCCATTTCAGTATCACTATATACTTTCTTTGAAAAGACTGCTGGGTGAGACAAAGTATAGGAAAAATACTCAGCTACCTTAGGTTTATTTCTACCAAGCTGCAGTCTCCCTGATTTTTTGGGGTGGGGTCCCCCAAACATGTAGATAGCTGACATGTTTCTGCTGTTTAATAGCATTATCTCAGCCAGGTATGATGGTGCATGCCTGTAATCCCAGGATCACTGTGAGTTCAACGCCAGCGTGGACTACCCTGTCTCAAAAAAACAAAACAGGGGCTGGTGATTTAGCTCAGTGGTTTTGCCACCTGCTGTGCAAGTGCAAGGACCTAAGTTCTATCCCCAGCACCAAAAAACAAAACAAAACAAAAAAAGCATTATCTCAAAAAGAGAAAATGGGTAAGACTATCTAACTTCATAAAATTTAAAAAATCCTCCCAGTTAAATACTTTGAAGCCTGAAAACATGATTTATTCTAATAGCACTGACCCATGTCACTAATTCTTTTATAGCCTTTTTCCTATGGTGGTAGTACAGATCCTGCCCATAGCTTCAGCATGCTAGACAACTGTTCCACCAAGCCATTTCCCCAGGCTTTAATAGCACTTTCCTTTAAATGTTAAGACACTCCTCTGGTGGGTTTTACTAAACCCTGATTACCAATCAGGTGAAGTTACCAGAGTCCAGAGTATGCAAGACCCTAGACAGGAAATATAGCTTACTGATTAACAAAGCTCCAAACTCAGTAAACAGCCCTTATCCCTCTTCGGCTCCTGAATTTTCTGTAAATTGTTTTTTGAGACATGCAAGGCCCTGGAATTGATCCCCACCACAAAAAGAAAACTTGAGTTTTACATGTTGTTGAGGATTGAACCCAGAGCCTCCAGCATGCTAAGCAAATACTTTACCAGTGAGCCACACCCCTCCTGTACAAAGTATCTTTTAGTGCCAGAAAATAGTCAAGATTTTTTCAACCAGGTTAAATTTCCCCTTTGATAGTGGGGATTGGACCCAGAGCCTTAACATGGAGTACGTCCCCAGCACTTCTGAAGATAAGGTCTTACTACTAAGGCGCACAGGCTGGGATGGGGCATGCAAACTTTTGCCTTAGTCTCCCAGTGCCAGGATTTTAGGCCTGAGGCATCATCCTATGGTCATTCTCTTAAACTTGCTCCCTGTCATGGCACACAGGGAAGAAACATTTTGCTGTAGAGTACTATAAGCTGTGCAAAAATTACTATCTGTAGTTTGGGGATGTAGTGGGCTCTGCAGTTTTTCTGTTCAGTTTTTTTTGGTACCAGGGATTGAACTCAGGACCTTGCGCTTTCCAGGCAGGTGGTGGAACCACTGAGCTAAACCCCTTTAATAATTATTCCATGAGGGGCTGGGGATTTAGCTCAGTGGTTTCCTCGCCTGTTGTGCAAGTGCAAGGACCCAAGTTCAATCCCTGGTACCAAAAAAAAAAAAATTATTCCATGAGAAAGGGTTTTGCTATATAGCCCAGGCTGGGCTCAAACTCATAGCAACCCTCCTGCCTCAGCCTCCCAGTGCTGGGATTAGACGTGCACTACCATGCCTGGCCAAGAAAAGGATTTTCAAAGCATTCTGTTAACATGTTTGCCTAGTTACACAAGGGAGCCGTATACAACTTTTTCTTGTGGTGTTGGTGATCAAGCCCAGGGTCTGCACGTGTTATGTTATGCATTCTACTACTTACTGAGCTATACCCCCAGCCCCTACAAGTAAGTTGTATAGACACAAAAAACTAACTGGAAGTGGTTGTTCACATTTTCACTGCATCCATGTACTTGTCAAGAGAAGGCATACTGAACACTGAAAATCAAGCCTAAAGCTACATTTAATTATGAACACAAAGGCCATTTACAATTTAAGTGCTCTCTCATACAAAGCATCAAAAAGTTAATACAAGTACTAGTCTTAAGCAGTCACAGAAGTCTAAGCCACATTTATTTACACATGTATAGTAATGGGCAACAGACACTCCAAGTTCATACAAATTGGTAAAACAACAAAGTTAATAACCATTTGGTACACTTGTGTGTAATCTTGCTTACATATTCAAGTATAGATGAACTTCCTTCATTTTGTAAACTTTTACAATACTTCCTTAAACAAAAAATTCTTAAAACCACAGATTGGCATGTTTCAGTTAAAGCCAACACAAAGGTTAAGACAAGACCACAAACTCAAAAACCGAAAGTTTAAAAGATATTGTACTTCTACCTTCTTCCCCTAGGAAGTGATTATTTTAACAGTTTATACATGCTGTTATCACACAAGTAACCATGAAGACAAAAGAATGAAGCTCCCATAATTGGGAAAAAAATGACAACCAAATCATGTTTTATCTACCAAAGATACGGTTTAAGAAAACAGGAAAATGCTTAGATTAAAACAAGGGAAATTAGGAAATAGTGAATGATTTCTAAACTACTCCCTCACAGCCACAAAGACCTGATTCTGATAACTCAAAAATATAATTGTCTAAGGCAAATAAAAGTGAGGAAACCTCAGTAACATTCTAATCATGTTTAGCATCTAGTGATAAAAGCTGAAAACGTTATCAAGAGTTTATTACACAAGTGTCAATAAGGACATTCCCAAAATAACGAAAGAAAATGCACACTTATTTCTACAAAAGCAATGTATGATATAGAATTATGGCAGAAGGGAAAAGACTTAAAGGTTTACCTATTAAAATGTACAGATTCTTACTGAAGAGTGTATGATATTTAAAAAAGATGACAAGGGATGTTAATCTTTTTTATTATTATTATTTTTACATAGTTTGGAACCTCACATAATTTTGATAAATAACTCTTACAAAATTATGCAAAAAAGTACAAGAATGTCTGGTAAACAAACAGTCTGTATTTTCCAAAAAGATTTTTTACAACATGCATTTCTTAAGGCAGCATCCTCCTTACAAGGAAAGGTAATCCTTTTACTCATCAAGAAATCTTCTGCTGCAAAGAATAGGCTAAGAAAGCCTGGCTTCTTCCATTAACGCCTTTTGTCTTTCCTGTCTGATTTTCGGTCTCTTTCACTTCTTGAAGATCTTTTGCCTGATCGACTACTCTCTGATATAGACCTCTTCCTGTCGGACCGAGAATTCTTATCCTTTGATCCTTTTGCATCTCTACTACTACCACCTTTTGAAGATTTGTGACTTCTTTCTAGTCCTGAAGTATCCCTTCGCTTCCGATCCACGCTCCTTCTGTGCTTTCTATCTCTATTATGTCCCCGGCCTCTACTCCGACTTCTACTCTCACTACTACTACTAGTGCTGCTGCTACTGTCTCTGCTGCTGCTACCACTGGTACTAGAGCTACTGCTGGAACTGCTTCGACTACTACTACTGCCACTACTGGAACTGCTTCCACTGCTGCTACTAGTTGAACTGCTACTAGAACTACTGCTGCTACTGCTCCGACTTCTACTCTTGCTTGTTTTATTTCTAGCACGACCTCTACTTCTGCTCCTAGTTTTGGTTTTGCTTTTACTTTCTACAAGTATGGTCAAGACTGGCTCTACTGGCACCTCCGTGAGTTTCACAGATTCTAGAGGAAACTCCTTCCGCTCTGGTATTAAGTTTCCTTGATCCTGAAAAACCTGAGATGATGGCTGTAAAGCAGCTAATGGCAAAGTCTCAGGCTGAGAGATAGGCTGGGGCTGGAGTACTGGCTGGGACTGCAGCTGGAGCTGGAGCTGGGGCTGGAGCTGGGGCTGGGGCTGGGGCTGGGGCTGGGGCTGGGG
>NW_004624813.1:8575728-8619209 GCF_000247695.1 Heterocephalus glaber | reverse complement strand
CCCCCCGGGTCCCCCGTACCGGGGAATTTAGGACTCGGGTCCTTGCGCTTTCGCAGCAGGCAGGAAAACCACTGAGCTAAATCCCCGACCCTGTTCTTCAGCTTTTACCATTTTTTCTTTTGATTTTGGAGAATGAATCCAGGGCTTCCCATTGAGCTATAACCTCAACTCTTTACAAAATTTTGTTGTTGGGTTTTTTTGGTACCGGGGATCGAACTCTGGTCCTTATGCTTGTGAGGCAGGCGGCGGAACCACTGAGCTAAATCCCCGGCCCTCTTTACAAAATTTTAAAATTAAAAAATTTTTTTTTAAATGATCTTGCTGTGTAGTCTAGACTGGCCTTGAACTCACAGTGATCCTCTTGCCTCAGCCTCCTGATTGCTCGGATTACAGGAAAGCACTAGAGCACTACCCGGGCTGGTATGTTTGTTTTTTTAATTTAGAGACAGGGACTCCCTAAGTGGTTAAATTGTCCAGCTTGGGTTCAAACTTGTGATCCTTCTGCTGCAGTCTCCTGGTGGACGGAATCCCCCTGCTGTGAATCCTCCTGCTGGGATTGAGGCAGGAGATTAGAACATGGCAATGCTGGCTGGGGAAGAAGGCATGACCTGCCAATTACAAAATCCCAGGCTAGTGTGCAGAACACTTCTCAAAGCCCTATTGTGGACCCCATCAGGGAGTGCCATCTTCAGTTCCTCTAGTGAGAAATTAGATGGTTTTTGATAGGCTGGCCTCAAGCTGACAGCCTGAGGAGTGGGAGACACAAAAGGACAGTTACCCAGGAGCTCTGGTGTACTGTGTTCTCTCTTTCACAGTACAATAGTCCACTCTCCTGATGTAGGGTGTAATTTTTTGTTTTTTTGGTACCCAGGATCAAACTCGGGACCTTGCGCTTTCGAGGCAGGCGCCAGAACCACTGAGCTAAATCCCTGGCCCTTAGGGTGTAATTCTTTTCCTAGGCCCAAACTCACTCTTTAGAGCCTGCTTTTTTCCTTCTTTCAGTAAATGTAAAACCTTGCTACCTTTTGTGTTTTTTTCTGTCCAATTCTTTGTTCAAGACAAGAAACTTAGCTGAATGTGGTGACCCACACCTGTAGTCCCAGCACTCAGGAGGCTGAGGCAGGAGGATCTCCAAGAGTTCAGTGCCAGCCTGGGCTACATAGTGAGTTCAGTGCTAGCCTGAACTACAAACCCAGACTGTCTCAAAAAGGAAAAAAAAAAGGGAGGGGGCCGGGGATTTAGCTCAGTGTTTCCACCTCCTACCTCGGATCCCCAGTACCAAAAAAAAAAAAAAAAAAAGTAGCGGGGAGGGGGCCAAGAACAATGGGACAATTGTGTTCCAAGTGAGGGGAATATTTAGAGGATTAATGGCAATATCTTTTAATTGTAATACATTTAAAAGAAATTAAACATTTACTGTATATTTTGATTACATATATTTGCCCTTCTGTAAGAGTTAATTCTCATGCCTGTCATAGATTCTTAGAAATTCTCACAATGAGCAGGGCATGGTGGTGCGTGCCTGTAATCCCACCACTTGGTAGGCTGAGACAGGAATATTGCTGGGAGTTTGAGCCCAGCCTGGGCTACAAAGTGAGTTTGAGGCCAGCTTGGACTACATAACAAGATCCTGTCTCAAAAAGACCAAGAAAAAAAAATTCTCACAGTGATTGATACTTTTAAGTTTTAGAGACAAGATCTCTCTAAATTGCTAAATTGCCTAGGCTAGGCTTGAATTTATAGTCTTCCTGACTCAGCCTCCTATAGTGCTGGAATTACAGATTTGTGCCCTACCAGGCCAGGCCACACTTCTAAATTCTTTAGCATTTTTCAATTTATTTAATCCTTTGATTAATTTCCTTTTTTGTTTATGTACTATAGCTTGGTTTTTTTCAATCTATCCACTCTTTTTCACCCTACTCCCAGAAGACTTCCTAGTGACCCGAATGGCACTAATTTTTTGCCTTCCTGGGCTTAATCCATTATAGGTTGGGATAATTTCTCAATATATCTAAAATTTACAGCCTAAAAATGAAGATTTATTCAGTCTTTGTAAACTATTTTTGGGGAGGCAGTGATGGGGATTGAACCCAGGGCTTGTCCATTTAGCTACAACCTCAGCCCTTTTAAAATTTTTATTTCTTTTGAGACAGGTTATCTCTAAATCACTAAATTGCCCAGGCTGGGCTCAAACTTGCAATCCTCCTACCTCAGGCTCCCAGAGTACTGGGAGTACAGGCATGCACCACCTGCTTCTTTGTAACACATACTGAAGAACACATGGCAGAAAATGGAAGATTTTATGAAGTCAGTAGAATTTTTTTTTCATTAGAGAATACTTTATTGGTTTCTGTAATCAAACCCACGTGGGTAAGACCTTACACATTCAACACGTTATCTCTGAACAAATGAAATCACAATTAAGTTTAACGTTTCTAGACCAATATGGCTGTTAATTTCTGCACAATGGCAACTCAATAAAGTAAACTAGAATAACATTTTCCAAAATTGACTGCACCTTTTTTTAAAACAGTATTTAATTGAACTTTAAGAGATCAACTTTCATTTTTTTTTTTAAACCTCAATACTGGGTATTGATAAGAGCAATAGTCAATATAATTATGGTCAAACTTATTGTCAAATACATAAACGCTTGGTGTTAGTATGTTTACAAACAGTTCAGTTCAGTTTTTGGTGTAAAGTTGTCTGCAAGAAAAAACATTTGGTTTACTTCACTAATAGGAATATCCCTTAATGCTGGGATGGACTCTTCTTGGTATTTCTTCTGCTGTTGATTTTTAGCATAGTTATCCGTGACTATCTGTATGGAGCTGAGTGGAGAGGTGCTCATCATGTTAATTCCAAACAAGAGCACATAAACGATGATTACAGTAATAAGGAGATAGACAGGCAACGCAATAGCCCAGTATTTTTGAGGCCAATAGCTTAAGCCGAAGGAGTGTAGCCAAGATTCAGGAATGAAAGCCCACACAAGATAGAGTATGAAGCCAAACTGAGAACTTAGGAAAAGTACAAAGCCATAAATCGCCCTTTCTGGCAACGGCGACGGTGACTTTTCCACCATTTTCCCCGTGGCTTCGGACTCTCTCGGGCCGGTCACGGAGCTGCGGTTGGGGGAAAACGGCAGGACCGAGGGAAAGGCCAGGAAGCGACGGTGACAGGGGCCAGGCGCTTGCGCCCCGCGAGCCTCGCAGGGAAGTGGGGGAGCCCGCGGGCAGGCTCGACGGGCGGCCTTCTTGTCAAATTCTCCAAGTCTTACAGCCAGTTGACAGGGAGACGGCAGCCGGCACTCCTTCAGCCTTACCGACCGTCCGCGCCTTACTGGAAGTGGCCTTCCTCCTCCCGGAGCAGCGGGGCTCCCAAATCCTCGGAGCGGAACTCCGCGACCATAGAGGTGGCGGAATGCCGGTGTAGAGGGACCGGAAGTGATTCTTCGCCCCCGCCCAAAGGCCGGATTGGGTCTCTGCAGTGTGGGTTAGGTCCGCGCGGCTGTCAGACCTTCCTTTGGTCCTCCGGCTCGGTTCCCCCGGTGTGGTGTCCTCCTCGTACTGGGCCTTGGCGGGGGGGGGAGGGGGAGGCCTAGGGCAATTTTCAGTCTCCTAGCAACGGGTGACGGAGCCGCAGTCTAGGGGAGTGCGGTGCCAGCCTCGCAGCTGCGGCGCTGGCCGGAATCACCGGCCCGGCCCAAACGAGAGCTGAAACCCGGAGCGCGGAATAGGCGGAAATGGCGGACGAGGCGTTGTTTTTGCTGCTCCATAACGAGATGGTGGCCGGAGTGTACAAATCCGCGGAGCAGGGGGAGGTGGTGAGTGCTGGCCCACGCCTCGGGGTCCTTTGGCTGTGACACCTCTGGTTTCCCCTCAGTGCTTTCCTTCATCCCTGTCCCATCGCCACCCAAGGTCCCCGAAGGTCCAGACGAGACTGGTTCACTTCTGGGTATCCCAGACTATAGAACTCCTAGTCTGGCTTCTTTCTTAGTCTTTCACCCTTTTCTCTTGCTTCTCTTTTAGTACTGAATTTGTTTATTTTATGAGTGTTTAACCTTTGTCGAGCAGGTCACGTATTTCTTTCCGCGTCGTACGTACCGTGATTTACAGCAAGGTTAACTGTAGATCTGAGTTTGACACTATTTAATCTTGCTGGCGGTCCAGTCCACTGGACAGACCTGTACTACTTTTAGACTATGCTTCCTTTTTCCCCATCCTAATCCTCAGTATCACTTGCCACAATTTGAGGACGGGACCTACTAAGGTTTGAAGGCAAAGCAAACTTTGCAGGTGTTAACGATAATTATAAAACAATTTAAATTAATTGAGAAGCCATTTAGTGCTTATTATATCAGCTGGCTTTAGGAACTGAGGATTTGAAAGTGAATGAAACAAGGGTCCCATTCTAATAAGTAGAAATTCTAATTCTCATTCATTCATTGATTCATTTACTTATTTATTGGTGCTGCGGATTGAAACCGGGGCCTTGAGCATGTTAGGCAAGTGTTCTACCATTGAGCTACATCCCCAGCCCTTATTCTTATCTTAAAGAAAATTTGTATTATGTGTGCTCTAGCCAGGCGTGGTGGCGTGCTCAGTGAGGCCAAGGCAAGAGGATCACAAGTTTGGGCAACTTAGCCAGACCAATGTCTGAAAATAAAAAGCTCTAGTAATGTAGCTCAGTGCTAGGGCCCTGAGTTCAATTCCAGGTACAGGGGCATGGAGGCTTTGTGGGATAGACATTATGCAGGATAAATGAGATGAAACCCCTGCCTCACAGTCTTTGGAGAAGCTGCAGTTAATGAGTAATTATTGGTTGGTAATTTTTTTTTTTTGAGATGGAGTTTTGCTACAGAAGTTCAAGCTTGCTTCAAACTCACTGTCTAGGCCATGCTGGCCTCAAACTCATGATCCTCCTGCCTCTTCCTCCTGAGTGTGGAGATTACAGGTGTGCACCGCCACACACATCTGGGTATGATCCTTTTTTTTTTTTTTTTTAAAGATAGGGTCTTGCTTAGTAGTGCAGGCTGGCCTTGAGTTCACTATGTAGCCCAGGCTGGCCTCAGACTTGCAGGGATTCTTCTGCCTCAGCTTCCTAAATGCTGGGATTACAGGTGTGCACGACCTCACCTGGCTGTATGATATATTTAAACATATTATTTGGAAGACACATGAAGAAGAATACTATTGGAAATGAAGCACATTCATTCTTTCTCTCCCTTTCCTTCCTTCCTTCCTTCCTTTTTGTGGTACTGGGGATCAAACCCAGAGGCTCTGGACCGCTGAGCTACATGCACAGCCCTTTTTCATTTTAAGACTGTTTTGCTAACCTGCTCAGCTGGGACTTGAGCTTGTGATCCTCCTGCCATAGCCTCCCTCCCTCATTTCTGGGACTACAGGCATGTGCCACCACATCTGGCTGCAAATTCATAGATATTTTATGTCGTAAATTTTTCACTGTCATCATCATCAGTATTTGCCGTTTGTGCAAAGCTGCCCTTGTTTCCTGTTCTTCCCAGAGACCAGTTAGCAGCACAGTCTTTTCAGTCCTATCATTCTCTCCATACTTACTTTCCCATTTGGAAGTCCTGCTCGACAGCCTTTTTCCTTAAAGCCTTGTCTTTTTTCAGTGGGTTAACTCAGAATAAAAGTTCTCCTGACTGATGATTGTAAGAGATGTGCTATCCATAAGTTTTGAAATCAGACTAAAAATAATTTTCCAGGGCCCAGGATTTAGCTCAGTGAAATAATTTTCCAGGGCCCAGGATTTAGCTCAGTGACGCTGCGCCTGGCTCCCAAGCACAAAGTCCTGAGTTCAATCCCTGGTACTGGAAAAAAACAACAACAAACAAACAAATAAATAAAAAATACTTTCCTGTTCTTATTCTGTCCTATAGCAAAAATGGTTTTACAAAACAGGTATGTGGCAATTTTGATAATCAGAATCGACATTGGAATCTGGGTGTATGAAGATCATTGTATTAATGTCTCTACTTTCAATGTGCTTAAAATTTTTCATAATAAAAAATGCTTTAAACATCCAGAAATGGTTTTTTATAAATCTTTTCAGACTGAAATAATTTCTGGATAATAGGTTATGTGTCTTTTACATTTTTTACTATGGAAAGAGTAAAAGAAATAAACATTTATAATCTTTGAGTAAATGAAGTAAACTTTTTTTTTGAAGTAAACTTTCATAAGTTGTGGAGTTAATCAGTATTTTTGTTTTGTGTTGTTTTTTTGAGACAGGGTCTCACTGTGGAGTTCAGGTTGGCCTTTAATTCACTGTGTAGCCCAGGCTGGCCCCAAACTCACTGCAATCTTCCTGCCTCAGCCTCCTGAGTGCTGGGATTACAGGTGTGTGCCACCATGCTTAGTATAAAGAATCAATGATTTTCAAACTATCCTTGAAGAGGAATTAAATCTCTAAAAATTGAATAATTGGACATTTCCCGGTCTGTGGAGAATGGGTTTAAAAATGGTTAATGAAAACCGTAAATCCTAGCACTCTGAGAGGCTGAGGAAGGAGGATAGAAAGTTCAAGCCCCCTGGGCAACTCAATGATTTAGCAAGACCCTGTCTCAAAATTAACAGTAAAGGGCTGGGAAGGTAGCTCACTGTGGTTGGGGGTGGCTTTGAGAGTACCTTTTCCCCAGTACTGGGGTCAAACCCATACACTAGGCAAGCTCTCTACTACTGAGCCACACCCCAACCCTCACTGTAACGCCTCACAAAGGGAATTTAATCTCAGCACCGGCGCCCTTGAGGACAAATTAAAGCCATAACCAAATCATGGCACCTTCACTTCACACTTGGATCCAGAGAGCCTCAAAATGGAAACATTTTACTAGCAGGTTTAACAGCAACCACAAAAACACATTAAACGTATGAACTACTCCTTCAAGCGTACTTACAGTGTACTTGCTTCACCTCAGTGTTTCTTGGCAAAAGAAGCAAGTGGAAACCTCTAGTCCAGAAATGCACTTTAGGAAAAATGAAACTGGCAGTAAATACGTATTTTTGGGCTGGATATTTAGCTCAGTGGTGCTGGCACCTGGCTTGCAAGCACAAGGTGCTGAGTTCGATCCCCGGTACCAAAATACAAAATAAATAAGTACAATTTTTTTTTTTGGTACCAGGGACAGAACTCGGGTCTTTGCGCTTGCGCAGCACGCGGCGAAACCACTGAGCTAAATCCCTGGCCCCAAAATAAATAAGTAAATCCATACTTTGGTAATTTTTTTTCACGTTGTTGAATTTGTGCAACACTATACTATCTTACTTTTCATTGGGTTTTCCCATTTACTTGCATGTTTATATTATTTACTCTGGTGGGAGTTTTCATATATTTTGAGTTTATTTTTGTTTTTTGAGGCAGGGTCTTGCTATATTTTGTTCAGGCTGTGTAGCCCACTGTGTAGCCCAGGTTGACCTCAAACTCTGCCTCAACCTCCTGGGTGCTAGGATTACAGGTGTGCGCCACCATGCCTAGATGATTGTATTTATTAAAGTTGAAAACTTACTGTTTTTTGTTTGTTTTGTTTTGTTTGTTTGTTTTTGGTACCGGGGATCGGACTCATGTCCTTGCGCTTGCGCAGCAGGTGGCGAAACCACTGAGCTAAATCCCCGACCCTGAAAACCCTTACTTTTCTCAGAATTTCCATCCACTGTATATTGTCATGTTTTTAGCAAAAATTTTACAGTCATTTTTTAATACTAACATCCTAGCATTCTAGAAGTATTCAAAACTTTTTTTTTTTTAAATAGGAAAATGGGCGATGTATTACTAAGCTGGAAAACATGGGGTTTCGAGTGGGACAAGGATTGATAGAAAGGTGAGCAGTATGGATTTGAAAATTTTCTTCCAGGTAGGTTATAAATAAAGATGATCTGTTTCAGAAGATTGCATAAAACTTGAGATTTTTATTTTAATTTCCAAGCTTTAATTCTCTGTTCTTTAATTACAGATTGAAATTTCTTTTTGTGGGGTTGGGGTTGTAGCTCAGTGTTACAGTGCTTGGTTAGTACACACAAGGCCTTGGGTTCTGTCCTCAGTACCAAAATAAAGAGAGATTTCATTTTAGGTCTGATATTAGTTTAACTCAGTATTCAAATTTTATGTTTTATCACTTGAAGGAAACGTTTTATACACTTAAGGTTTTTTTTTCCCCTGAAAATATTGGTCTATTGAAATAACTATTTAAAATCTCATTACATTTTCCACTTTTTTTGGAGACAGGGTCTCAACTCTGTAATTCAGGCTGGCCTTGAACTTGCTGTGTAGCCCAGGCTGGCCTCAAACTCATGGCAGTCCTTCTGCCTCAGCCTCCTGAGTGCTGGGCTTACAGGTGTGTGCCATTATGCTTAGCTTACATTTTCTTTTTGTTTGTTTGTTTGTTTGCTTTTTGGTACCAGGGATCGAACTGGGGACCTTGTGCTTTCAAGGCAGGCGGCGGGCACCACTGAGCTAAATCCCTGGCCCTTATATTTTCTACTTAAGGACTAGTACAGTGATGGCAAATCTTTTAGAGCTTTCAGTGATACAAATGGCCCGCTGTGGCACATGTGCCATAGGTTCACCACCACTGATCTAGTAGGTTCTTTAACCTGAATGGAATTTTGTCTAAAAAAGTCAGGGGGAGCTGGACATGATGCTGCATGGCACATGCCTGTAATCCCAGCATTCAGGAGGCCAAAGCAGGAAGATGACTGTGTTTGAGGCCAGCCTGAACGGCATAGTGAGACCTTGTCTCAAAAGAAAAAAGTCAAGGGTAAAAATGCCTTAAAGTCCATGTTTATACATGTAATCTTCCAGTTCATAGATCAGTTTTTTATTTATTTTTAATTTTGTGTGTGTCCTTCCTTGTATGTGTTGAGCCCAAGGCCTTTGCACTGAGCTATATCTCCAGCTCTTTTTTTTTTTTTCTTTTTTTTGAGATAGGGTCTTGCTATGTAGTTTAGGCTGGCCTAGGTAGCCCAGGCTGGCTTTGAACTCCTGGTGATTCTCCTGCCTCAGCTTCTGAGTGATTATAGGGGAGTGCCATGCCTGGCTTTTTATTTTGAGAGGGGGCCTGGGTAAGTCACTAAATTACCCAGGCTCTACCTCAGCCTCCTAGAGTGCAGGGATCACAAGCATATGCCATCCCACTTGGTTTTTATTTTTATTTTTCGTAGTACTGTGGATTGAACCCAAGATCTTGTGCATGCTAGGCGAACTTTCTACCACTGACCTATGTCCCCAGTCCTTTTTATTTTTGGTTTGAGCTGGAGTCAGGGTCACATTAAATTGGCCCTGATGGCCTTGAGTTTGTAATCTTCCTGCCTCAGACAACTGAGAAGCTATGATTACTGTGCCTAGCTATGGATCGGGGTTTTTTAGTATTCTTTTATCAATATCTGAATAGTTAAATTCTGAGTATATTTTATATAACAATACTATTATCTTGCTTAGCTCTGTTTTTTAAGTGCTCCATTTGAGTGTACCTGAAATTTTGACTAAACTGTTAGACTAATAAAAATAAACTCGTAGGTCCAATAATTGTATAAGAGAAGCAGTGTTAATCCATTGAGATGGGATCTGCTTTGCTCGGTGCTTATCATTTTATGACTAAGTAAATGTCCAATGCTGATGTGGCATTTGGAAGTTATTTAATGGGTTGTCCCTCTTGGGGAGAATGAGAAAAAACATTTGCCTCGTTTGCTTTCTTTGAAAAAAATATTGTATTACTTCTAGTTGATCTTTTTAGGTTTACAAAAGATACTGCAAGGTTCAAGGATGAGTTAGACATCATGAAGTTCATTTGTAAAGATTTTTGGACTACAGTATTCAAGAAACAAATCGACAATCTAAGGACAAATCATCAGGTATTTAGATAAATTAAGGCTAATTTTTAAGTCCTGTATCTTAGTATGAATGTTCTAGTTTAGCAATTTATTTAAAATTTAAAATAATTTCTGATCAACCTGGGAATGTTTCTCTTACATTATTCATGTCATTAGGTTTTTTTCTTTAATAGGGTAAAGTGAATAAAGGCAAATTGATACTTATCAGTATATCTATGGTTATTTGCTTCAATTACACGTTATGTAAAAATTTTACATGTAGCAAATGTCAGAACTATTGATTTTAGAATTTAGTTCCTTACTTATTACTAAGTGGTGATAATATGCAGAACCAGAGATATATCACATTTTTATCCTTTTAGAATAGCTTCTAAAGTCTAATTTTTTGTTTGTTTTTTTGAAATAAGGTATCACTGTGTAGCCCAGGTTGATCTTGAACTCATGATGATCCTCCTGCCTCAGCCTCATGAGTGCTGGGATTATAGGCATGTGCCACCATGCCTGACTTCTGAAGTCTAATTTAAAGCCACATTTAACTCTTAAATCTTTTATTTTTAATTTAAATTTAAATTTTTTTGCAGTGCTTAAGATTGAACCACGGCAAGGACCTTAGCACTGAGCTACATTCCCAGCCCTTTTTTATTTTTTCATTTTGAAACACAGTTTTGCTAAGTTACCCGGACTGGGCTCAGACTTGCACTTCTTTTGCCTCAGTTCTAGAGTGTTAGGATTCGAGGAGTGCCACCATGCACACTCCTGGAAAATGAATAACTCTTGTGTTGTTTATTACTGCTGTAATTTCTTTCCTTAAGATTTTGTTACTACAAAATTAGATTACCTAGAAAACTGCATTTGAACAGATTGATTTTCTTTTTTTTTTTTGGTGCTGGGGATCGAACTCGGGTCCTTGCACTTGCGCAGCAGGTGGCGAAACCACTGAGCTAAATCCCTGGCCCTACAGATTGATTTTCTTTTATAAACCCCCAGGGACTACTTTTGGGTGGATTTGGCATTTTGAGTAAGTTTTTAAAATGAAAATAATGTATCTAGTACTACCAGTAGAATTCATTTTTTCATATAATACCATCCTTAACTGGAATTGTTTGAAATTGAATTGCTTTTTAGACTTGTTCTAATAATATATAACAATTTCATGTGAATATGTATTAGTATAAGACTGAGGTGTTTTTTTGGTTTTTAAAAAAATTTTTGTGGTACTATAGATTGAACCCAGGGCATTCACACTGGGCTATATGACTACTTATCCCTCCTAACCTCTGCCCCTGTTTTTTTGAGATAGGGTCTCACTAAGCTAAGTTGCCTAGGCTGGGCTTAAATTTGTGATTCTCCTGCCTTAGCCTCCGGAGTGCTGGGATTACAAACATGTGCCAAAATGTCTGGCCTTTTTTTTTTGTACCGGAGATCAAACTTGGGACCCTGTGCTTGCGAGGCAGGCGGTGGAACTATTGAGCTAAATCCCCAGCCCTTTTTTTTTAATGTAGTACTGATGATCAAACGCAGGGCCTCACACATGCTAGGCAGGAGCTCTACACTGAGCCACATCCTTAGCCCAACTCTTGAGTTCTTATCTTCAGTGCATAGTTATATTTAGGAAATAGTGCTGTGGAATACTGAACTCACAGCTCTTAAGCTTGAACATTGCAAAATTCCTTCACTTAAAGAAAAACTGAGCTGGGAGTGGTGGTGCACACCTGTAATCCTAGCACTCTCGGGGCTGAGGCCAGCCTGAATTACAGAGCAAGACCCTGTCTCAAAAAAAAAGACCAGGGAAATGGAGAATGTTAATAACTTTATAAAACTCTTAAATTGTTTTATAGGAAGAAGATATTTTTAAGGATTACTGACTTGGATGTTTTGTGTATTTTTGAAATAGGGCATCTATGTACTTCAGGACAACAAATTTCGTCTGCTTACTCAGATGTCTGCAGGAAAACAGTATTTAGAACATGCATCTAAGGTACTTAAAAGAAGACTGGGTTTTCTACTAAGAAACAAGTAGAATTACAGGGATCAATGCCGATCACAACAGACTCTTGAATTTAAAATAGTTTTAAAGGGCCAGGATTTAGCTCAGTGGTGCCGCTGCCTGCCTCGAAAGTGGAAGGTCCCAAGTTTGATCCCCAGTACTAAAAAAAAAAAAAAGTTTTACAGTTGTACTTGTTTGTAGGGCCATTTTCTATTAAATAGGATGTGTTCATCATGTTCACGATGAGTTATATATACTAAACGGTAACAGAAACTACTACTAAATGCCAATGAATGCAGATTTCTTATATCCTTTAATATAGCATAGATATATCAGTAAAGGTATAAAACTGATGTTTGCTGTGCACAGTTATTCATCTCTGAGTTTATGATGTCTTTTAGTAGACTAAAACATTTAAAATAAAGTATTTGATTCTAAGAATATATGTTTCATCTTAAGTATATATCTGAGTTTCTGGGTTTTGTTTAATTTTTTTTTTTTGGTACCAGGGATTGAACTCAGGTTCTTGCGCTTGTGAGGCAGGCAGCAGAACCACTGAGCTAAATCCCCAGCCCTTGTATAATTTTTGTTTTTAGTTTTGTTTCCATTTTTTCGCTTTTCACTTTTTTTCTTGTCCCTTCCTTCCTTTCTCCCTCCCCCCTCTCTTATTCTCCTTCCCATTTGAACATTTTCTTCCCATTTCCCAACATCTATTATATATTTTAGTCCTCATTTCCACTTTCAGTTTCTCACACCAGAGAAACAATGCAGTATTTAAACATGTGCATTCAATTTATTTCACCTAAGAATATGGTCTCAAGGTGCATCCATTTAGCTATAAATGTCTGAAGCTCATCCTTCTTTATAGCAGAGTAGTACTCCATCATCTATCCATTTGTCAGTTAATGGGCATTTGGGCTATTTTGAAGATTTAGCTATTTCAAACTTTGCCTCTGTAAACATGGGTATGCATATATCACTGTGGTAGGAAGCTTTGGAAGATACCAAGAAGGGGAATAGCTGGGTCAAATGGAACCTCTAGTTTTAGTTTTTTGAGGAAGCTCCACACTGATTTCCATAGTCGTTGCACCAGTCTACACTCCCACCAACAGTGGAGAAGGGTTCCTTTTCCCCACAGCCCTGCCAGCATTTGTTACTAGTTGATTTCTTGATAACAGCCATTCTTTCTGGGTGAGAAGGAATCTCAGTGGTTTGGTTTTTTTTTTTTTTTTTTTTTTGGTACTGGAGATTGAACTCAAGACTTTGCACTTGCCGGGCAGGTGTGACACCACTGAGTTACATCCCCGGCCCCTCAGCATTGTTGTAATTTGCATCTCTCCAATGACCAGTGATGTTCAGTGTTTTTTTTGTATATTTATTTGCAGTTTCTACTTCATCTGAGAAGTATCTATTCATTTCAGATACCCATTTTTGCATTGGCTCTTTGGGGGGGATCTGATTTTTTTGAGTTCTTTATATGTTCTAGGTATTAGTCCATTGTCTGAGGAATAGCTGGCAAAAGTTTTTCCCCACATTGTGGATTGTCTCTGCACTATGTTGGTTTTTCTTGCCATGCAAAAACTTTTTAATAAGATGAGGCCCTCGTTGTTGATCCTTTGTAGTATTTCCTGTACAGTCTGGGTATTGTGCATAAAGTCTTTGCCTATTCCTATGTCCTCATGTATTTTACCTATTCTCTCTTCCAGCAGAGTTAGTGTTTCTGTTTTAATATTTAGATCTTTGATCCATTTCAATTTTAGATTAGTACCTGGTGAAAGATATAGGTCTAGGTTAAATCTTCAATATGTGGAAAGCCAGTTTTTCCAGCATCATTTATTAAGGAGGCTGTCTCTCTTCCAGGGAAGGTATATGGCTCCTTTGTCAAACATAAGGTGGCTGAGTATGTCTGGCCTTGTTCTTTCTGCATCTTCTAATCTGTTGCATTGATCCCCAGGCCTGTTCAAGTACCATGCTGTTTCTATCACAGTAGCTTTGTAGTATAATTTCAGGTCAAGGATTATGGTGCCCTCTGCCTTGTCTTTGTTGTTCAGAATTGCCTTTGCTATTCTAGGTCTCTGCTGGTTCCAAATGAATTTTAAGATTGTTTTCTCTAACTCTGTGAGATATGCTATTGGTATTTTGATCAAGATTGCATTAAATATGTATAAGAATTTTGGAAGTATGGCCATTTTCACTATTTGGTTTTTCCTATCCAAGAACAAGGGTTAGCTTTCCATTTTCTGATATCGTCTTTGATCTCCTTTTTCAGAGTGCTGTAGTTTTCCTTTTTTTTTTTTTTTTGGTACCAGGGATCGAACTCGGGTCCTTGTGCTTGCGCAGCAGGCGGTGAAACCACTGAGCTAAATCCCCGGCCCTGTAGTTTTCAATGTAGAGGTCTTTTACTTCCTTTGTTACATTGATTCCTAGGTATTACATTTTTTTGTGTGCTATTGTGAAAGGTGTTTCCCTGATTTCTGACTCAGTGAGTTTGTTATTCGTGTATAGGAATGCTGTTGATTTTTGTGTGTTGACTTTGTATCCAGATACACTGCTGAATTTGGTTATCAAATCTAGAAATCTTTTGGTGGAGTTTTTGGGGTCTTCTATGTAGAGTCATGTCATCTGCAAATAATGATAATTTAAGTAGTTTTAATATAAGGGTTTCTTTGAAGTGATTTAAATATTTAAGGTAGTATGAGTTGCTACTTGTCTGTAAAAAATTGTCCCTATCTCAATTATCTGGCCAAAAGGCAGTGCTGGGAAAGGTGATTTTTGTTTGTAAACCTAGCTACTTGAGAAGCTGAGGCAGGAGGATTGCTAGTTTGAGGTTAGCCTGAGCAGCTTGGTGAGATGCTGTCTCAAAACAAAGACAAGATCTCACAGAAAAGCAATATAGTTATAGTGTAAATATAGTCATGGGAGTAAATAAATTAGGTCTTAAGCCTAAGCGCTACAATTTAGAGATTTGTGAAACTGAGTAAGTTACATAACTCCTCTGAAACTAGTTTCCTTATTAATAAAATGAGTTTTATCACAGTTATATATCATTGTCTTGAGATTTACATGTATTTAAAGTACTTAACATGCTGAGCGTGGTGGCAGATGCTTGTAATCACAGCTACTTGGGAGATTGAGGCAGAGGATCACAAGTTCAGGGCCAGCTTGGGCAGTTTATTAAGACATCCCTGTCTCAAAATTTTAGGGTCCCCCAACCCCATAAACAAAAAAAACAGCAAAAAGGTAGAGTTGTGGGTATAGCTCAGTGCTCCCTGGTTCAATCCCCAGTACTGAAAATAAATAAGTACGAAGCTACAGGAGGCCAGCACAGCACTGCTTAGCTCCTCGGGAGGTTGCTTGAGGCAAGGGTTTTGCTTTTGCCAAGGAGCCTGAGGCCAGGCTGGGCAATACAGCAAGACATGATCTCAAAGAAACCAAAAAAGGTTCAGCTAGGGATTTAGCTCAGTGGTTCCGCCACCTGCCTCTCAAGCACAAGGTTCTGAATTCGATCCCAGTACCAAAAAAAAGCCCCAAAAAAGTTAACATGGTGCTTTGTACCTAGAGGGGCAAGGAGTGGACATGAAACTTTCTTTTCATAATTTTATTTCATTGGTTCATGATTGATTGCTTATTTTCTATATTTTGGGGGTATCTAGGCTCTTATTATATTTTTATGTTTCTTTTTTTTGTTAACATCTCATTTGACTATTTTTAAGAATAATTGTTCGTACATGTTTGCAGTACATAATGGTTACATTCATTGTGGGTTTTTTTGTTGTTTTGAGGTGGAGTCTCGGGAGTCTCACTGTGTATGTAGTACAGGCTGGCCTTGAGCTTGCACTCCGGTCTTGGCCTCCCAAGGTCTGGGGATTGTAGCGCTGCACCCCAACACTGGCTGCTGTTCATATTTGAACAGTAATTCTGTGTTGTGGCAGGCAATAAGTGTTAAACAAGTAGAGGTGTTTTTTTTTTTTTTTTTTTTTTGTTGTACCGGGGATCAGACTCAGGACCTTGCACTTTCAAGGCAGGCGCGGTACCACTGAGCTAAATCCCCAGCCCTACAAGTAGAGATTCTTAGTGGTAGATAGTGAAAACCAACTGTGGTTGAATGGAATATTAATAGGCTACGAAACTGATAAGAAGGCTCAGAAAACAGGCAAGAAACACAGGAGTTTTAAGCAACCAGAAAAAATCCAAACCACTGTTACAGGGAGGGTCTAGTTAGAATCCTGTAGTTAGCATGGACAGTAGACACAAGCTGCCTTTCCTATCTCCAGAACTAAATCGACTCACTGGATTGGAGCACCTGACTGGTCTCACTTCAGTTATGTGTGCGTATACTTTGGTCATCAGTAAGAAAAGCTCTTCACAGTCATCATCTTCCCACCCTTTCTTCTCTCACTCCTCTCCTTCCCCCCTCCTTTTGTTTGTTTGTTTTTTTGAGATCTAGCTATGTTGCCCAGGCTGTCTTTGAACTCTTTGGCTCAAGTGATCTGCCTTACCTTACAGGGGAAGGACTAAAGGGATGTATGTATTATCACTCCAAGCTTTTTGTAACTTTCTGGTTTTTAAACAGCAATGACTAGCCGGGCGTGGTGGTGCATGCCTGTAGTCCCAGCACTCGCAGTCCCAGCACTCAGAAGGCTGAGGCAGGAAGAGTGCCACAAATTCTGGGCTTCTAGTGAGTTCAAAGCCAGCCTGATTTACATAGCAAGACTTTGTCTCAAAAAACCAAGACCAAAACCAAAACCAAAAAAAAAAGCAGCAGTGACTTATTGATACCATGGTTTAACTAAAATGCTGTATTTATTGGTGGTTTTTCTGTATTTTTAATAATTTTTTTCCTTTTAGTATCTAGCCTTTACATGTGGCTTAATCAGAGGTGGTTTATCAAACTTGGGGATAAAAAGTATTGTAACTGCCGAAGTGTCTTCAATGCCTGCTTGTAAGTTGAGTTCACATTTCTGACAAATATTTTTCACATGTGGATTTTTAAAAGTTATTTAAAACACAGGAGACATTAAAAATGTTGAAGCCTGTGATATTTTATACAAGAACACTTCAGATGTGTTATTAGATGTGACTGATTTTAATAAATCCTATTAGATTTGTATCAACTAGTTACATGTTCTATTCATAGTCTTTTGTGAATCATTGCCTTTTTATTTAAAAAGATGGCCTATTTTGAGCCTTTGTATAGGTACATTCCTATTTTTGTGACAAAAACTTTAAACTGTCCCAAACAGAAAAATAATGGCTATCCAGAAGTATGTTTTGTTTTAGTGTGAGTTATCATTACTGTATTTGTTTATTGTAAAGGTGGACATTTAGCATTCAGTGCAGTTTTCAATAAAAAGTAATTTAAAAAAATGTTGAAACCTTTTCATTTTTGTGTCAACATGCAGTGAATAATACATAGTATACAATACCATAGTCAGGAAGTTTTGAATTAATAAGAGTAATTTAAGAAAATCCACTAAAGAAATCCAAAATTATAAGACAATTTAAGGGAAAGTTCTTAACTTTTAAGGGGAAATTTTCTGCAATTTTTTTGTTTTTGGATTTTGAAGTGGTGGAGGTCAAACCCAGGGCCTCACACATACTAGGCAAAGGATATATCACTGAGCTTCAACCCCCACCCCTGCAGTATGCTTTTAAGATAGCAGCTTTTGCTACAGCACTGAAATGTCTTGTTTTGTTTTGTTTTGTTTTTGTTTTTTGGTACCGGGGATCGAACTCAGGACCTTGTGCTTTCGAGGCAGGTGCGGTGCCACTGAGCTAAATCCCCAGCCCTGAAATGTCTTTTATTGTTGAGCAGTTGCTTAGAATATATCTATTATATGATGCTAAATAAAACCAGCTAGTTTTTTATTATTAAACTCCTTCCCAAAGATCCCCTCAAAAATAATATTTGCTAGGGCCAGGGATTTAGCTCAGTGGTTCCCCTGTCTGCTTTGCAAGCGCAAGGTCCTGAGCTCGATCCCTGGCACCAAAAAATCCAAAAAACAAACAAACGAAAAAATAACATCTGCTTGAGCTTCAGTGATTATTAGTGAAACACTCAGAAGTAGGAATCACAAAATGAAACAAAGGCACAAGTTTATATTCCAGGAAATCATCTAACAAAAATGGAGTTGACTATTTCATATTGTAAGGAGTGTGGAAAGATGTTTGACCTGACAAGTTTCTTGACTGAAATCGCTTCCTAAATGGAACAAAAAATTGATATATAGGCTTTCTTTGTACCTAAAATTTAAAAAATGATTTTTATGTTTTCTTTTTTAGGCAAATTTCAGGTGATGATACAGAAGCTGTAAACATACTGAAATGCAAGACTTCTACAGTGTAAAGACAAATTATTCCCATGTAAGCATTTTAAATAATGATGTAACTACATTGCTGGATGTTTGTACAGGAGTAAGGGTGTATTTTATCAATTTAATGCAGACTAAGTTAAAGCAGATAAAAGGTCATTCTACCATGGCATAAACTTTAATGAAACTATTCAAAATGGAAACTTGATTTCAAATAACTGGACACCAAAATGCATTCTAAATATTTTTATTTACTTAGAGTGATAACCACAGATGGAACTTAGGTTCTGTTGAAGTGGCATAAAGAAAAGTATGCCCCAGTCAGGATCATTTGTGTTAAGGATGACTGATGTTAGATAAAGTGTGAATCTATTTTAGTTATTTTTAAAAAGCAAACAGTACACTAAATTAAGTTTAACTTTTTATTTTGTTGCTTGTAATTTATTTTTATGACTGTATAAGGATTTGCTATATACATTTCGTGTACATGTGTGAATACAGATATAAATACAAAATGACCTTAAATTGCTTGAAAACTTAATTTCATTTTAATACGTTTTCATAGTTGAGAGCGCCGTAGATGTAATAAAAGTGAAATACAGATTATTTTAAATGTGAACTCAGTGATTCTAGGGCCAAAACATATTAGATATGTTGAGAGGAATTCTTACATTCTTTCTTCTTTTTTTTTTTTGCAGTGCTGGAGATTGAACCCAGTGCTTTGTGCATGTTAGGAGAGTGCTCTACCACTGAGCCCATATTCCTTATTGTTTTTTGTTTGTTTTTTTAAGTACTGGGGATTGAACCCAGGGCCTTAGCAGTGAGCCACATCCCTGGCCCTTTTTATTTAATTAATTAATTAAGTTTTTGATACTGGGGATCGAACTTGGGACCTTGTGCTTGTGAGGCAGGGGGCAGAACCACTGAGCTAAATCCCCAGCCCTGGCCCTTTTTTATTTTTTGACAGAGTCTTGCTAAGTTTCTGGGTTACCAGGCTGGGTTCAAACTTGTGATCTTTCAGCTTCAGACTTTTAGAGTGCTGGCACTGCAGGTGTGCACACTACACTACACTTGGCTTATTATTTATTCTTGACTTTCAAGTTCTCCCCATGCATGGAAGTCCTGGTGAAAGTTCTAAGATCTTTATGCCCTGTTTTACTCTTTCACAGAGGTAGAGGGTAGATAATTAGACCAATATTCATTACATCATACCTTCTGTGGGCTGGGGTCAGTACTTATCTAGTACCTGTCTCAGTACCTTTTCCATTACTTTATCTTAGTTATTTGGCTTAAGCAGGTATCTCTTAAGATTTTGTGAGAACTCTGCATTTTAGGGTATCTGTACTTTGACTATTGAAACTGTAGTATTTCCAATTTAATGATTACCCTTGCGTATATATTTGTTTGACAGGGAGTACTGGAGAATGGAGTGATTGACACACCAAAAAAACTGGATGAAAATGGGAAATTAAATAATGGCGATTTCTAAAAAAATGAACTAAAACTTTTTTTTGAGACAAGATTTTGCTATGCAGTTCAGGCTGACCTCAGACTCATAGCAATCCTCCTGCCTCAGCCTCCTAAGCACTGGGATTACAGGTGTGTGCCACCATGCCTGGCTTGCAAAACATTTTACTGAAAACATGAAGTAAAAACTAAGAATTTTTTTAAGAGCTGAGCATGGTGCCACATTCCTGTAATCCTAGCACAGCACTGCAATTTTGAGGCCAGCCTAAACTGCATAGCAAGACCTTGTTTTAAAAACTCAATAAACAAGGGGCTGGGGATTTAGCTCAGTGGTTCCGCTGCCTGCCTCGAAAGCACAAGGACCTGAGTTCGATCCCCAGTACCAAAAAAAAAAAAAATAAACAAAACAAAAAATTTATTTTAGCACATAAGAAAAAATTAAATTATGTTGAGTTAGAGGTACCGTAAATCCCCAACTTATCATGAATGAGTTCCATTCCAGGAGAATGCTTATAAGTCCAGCAAAGTGAGTCTCACAGACTTAACACATATATACAGTGTAAAGCATAACACAAATACTGTAAACAATCTATTTTTACTTTCCTAGTTACCTTAAAATGGTGGTATAGTCCAGCACAACAACTGGCATGTAGGAGATTGCATGGAGTGAGCTGACAAGAGAGTTACTAACTGGAGGAGGGAAGGCAGGGCAGAGGTAGGTGCCTATGATGAGAAAAGAAGAGCTACCACTCAGACATCACTGATCATTTTTTAAGAAGGTAAAAAGAATTGAATCCATCAAGAAACCTGTCATCAACATCAGGTGTGAGTGCGATTCCTCTGCCCTCCATCTCCTGTTGCTGATGATCCTTCAGCTCCCCATCTCCCCCACCCTCCTTCTTCCAGTCAGTACCTGTTGCACTGCACAGCACACACGTGCAGCACAACTGGGACAGCGTCTTGCAGACACATGAGCTACTTCATGAATGTTTGTAAGGCGAGGCATGTTTGTATTTGTAAAAGTTCGCACCTTGAATGTTCTTAAGTTGGGGACTTTCTGTATATCATTTTTCTTTCTTACAAAGGGGCAGCATTATAAAAAAGTTTTTTCAATTTATTAAAGTATTCTTAATTCTCAGATGACTTAGAACATATTTTTTTCAGATTTTGAAAAATTCAGGAACAACCCTACCAAATATAAAAGTATGTAAAATGTAGCAGTTAAAAAAGATCATGATGGGGCCGGGGATTTAGCTTGGTGGTTCTGCCACCTGCCTCGAAAGCGCAAGGTCCCGAGTTTGGTCCCTGGTACAAAAAAAAATAAAGTGCAATAAACATCATGTCTGGGTATGGTGGCACATGTCTATAATCTAGGCTGCCTTGGAGCCTGAGGCAGGAGGAGCTCAGGTTTGGGTCCAGCTTGGACATTCAGTGACTTAGCAAGACTTTTTCTCAAAATTAAGAAAAATAAAAAGGACTGGGGTATAGTTCAGTGTGAAGGCCCTGGGTTCAGTTCCCAGTACCACTGAAAAAAGCCAGGGGGAGAAAAGGGGAGGAGGAAAGACAGGAAGGGGAGGGGGTCAGGGATTTGGGGTTTTTTCCCTTCAGTAGTAGGGATTGAATGTAGGGGCTTCCAGGTGCTAGGTTAATGCTCTACCACTGAATTATGTCCCCAGCCCTTTTTGTGTTTTATTTTGAGACAGGGTCTTGCTAAATTGCCCAGGATGGCCTTAAACTTGTAATCCTCCTGCCTCAGCCTCCCACGTAGTTAGGATTGCAGGCATGCATTACCATGTCCAACTTGCAAAAATTTCATTTTTTTTTTTGCTTAAATTCTTTTATTGGTACATTTTTGGTATACAGTATGTTTACATTCATCATTGGGTGCTTGTACCTGTAATGATGTATCTTGGTTCTTATTTTTTCCCCATTCCCTGTGTACCCTTCCCTATTTACATAGACTGTGTTTCCATTTTTTTCTTTTCTCATAAATTTTCCTTTTCCTTCTTTCCTTTCCCTTTCCCCTTCCCCCTCCCACTTCCCCTCCCCCTTTGGACCTTTTCTTCCTATTTCAAATTATCAATTATTCATTTTAATCCTTATTTACACTTTCAACACTATCAGTTTCTCACACTAGAGAAACTATTTGGGTATTTACACGTGAGTCCTATTTATTTCACTTAAGAGTATGGCCTCGATATGCATCCATTTAGCTATAAATGTCTCTAGTTTCTCGTTCTTTATGGCTGAGTAGTACTCGATTTTATTAAAAAACCACATCTTCTTTATCCAGTTTCCAACTTGGAAAATTTTAGTTGCTTTTAAAATAGGTAAAATAGCCAGACAGGTTATATGCCTGTAATCCCAGCTGTCTACCTATTCTGGAGGGCTGAGGCAGGAGGATCACAGTTTGAGGCCAGCCCAGCGAAAAGTGACCCTACCTCAAAATAAAGTTTTAGAAAGTGCTCAGCATATAGCTATGTGTTAGATCACTTTCATAGGATGGATGAGGCCTGGCTTCAGTTCCCAGAATTGGAGTAGGACAGTGTAAGAGCTGGGAGTGTGGCTCAGTGGTAAAGCACTTGCCTGGCATGTACCATGCCTTGGGTTTGATTATCCTGATCCTGAGGAAAAAAGAAAAAGATACAAGATAGGGATTTGTTTTTTGGTACTGGGGATCAAACTCAGGACCTTGTACTTTCGAGGCGGTGGCAGAACCACTGAGCTAAATCCCTGGCCCACAAGATAGGGATTTGTCCCCTTCTCCCTAAGTGAAGGTATATGATAATGGATGCCTGGAGCTAATCTGCACCAGACTTCTGATGAGCATGAAGATGAAAGCCATCACACTGAGAATAGCAGACAGAAAGCGCCTCAGTTGTGCTTCTTCATAGCCAGACTTGGAACTGCTCTACCGATGAACTTTTAAAAAATGTTAGATATTATATTCCTTATGGGCAATCTTAATTGTCAACTTGATTGGCTTGAGCTGGCCAGATCAGTAAAGCCCTCTTGGTGTTACCTGGGAAGGTTGTTTGCATGACCTTGGGAATTACATACCCCCTACCTCCTTCCTCTTGGGTTCTTTTCTCTTTTTGCTTCCTGGGTGTCATACTTGGGCAGCTTTCCTATACTATATCCTTCCTTCATGATGTTTCTGCCTTGGAGCCAGCTGACCTGGTCTGAAATCCCTGAAACTGTTAGTAAATAAACTTCTGCTTCAAGCTGTGGTGTCAGCAAGCAACACTAAGGTAACTATTCTGTTCAATCCACTTTGGGTTATGTATTTTGTTACTCACAGCCACAAGAAACCTCTTAGTAGAAATAAGGGGGAAATCAAGTTTTCCACGAAATGGCATAGGACAACTGAATATTCTTTTTCTAAGGAGGGAGACAAACTTAAAGGATTACATACAAAACAGTAAAATCATAGAGTACTGCAGGTGTGGTAGTGTTCGTCTAAAATTTCAGCACTTTAAGAGGCTGAGATAAGAGTATTGGAAGTTTCAGGCCAGGCTGGGATATATAGTGAGACTTTGTCTTTAAAAAATAAATAAAATAAAATCCTAAAGTACTAAAGAAAATGATTTATTATCTGATCTTGTGGTGAAGAAGGCCTTTCCACCGTACAAAAGTAGAAAAGCAAAGGAAAACAGCAAAAAACAAGAATAGCTAAAATGTCTTCAACAAGTGTTGAGGAAACTGAATATACAGATGCGAAAGTGGATGACTATAACACTGAAATCAGCTTGAGCTTGGCATGGTGGGGCAGGTCTGTACACCTCAGCACTCTGAGAGGCAAGGCAGGAGGCCCAAACTGGGTAGTTTGTTTTTATTTTTTTATGTTAATTAGCACTTGTTTGTGCTACATATTGGTTAGGTATGGCTACATAAAACACTAATTCTTTTTTCTTCCCTTTGCCCTCAATTCCCTCCCCTTCCCTCCAGCTCTAGCTCTTCCTACTTCACATTATCTTAATTTTCTCTTTATTTGTACTTTGAGTTTTTCATATAAGAGGAATCATGTAATACTTAAGCTCATGTGTCTGATTTATTTCATTTAATATTCTGGTCTCAAGGTGCATCCATTTTCTACAAATGACTCAAAAATCTTTTTTTGGTACTGGGGATCGAACTTGGAACCTTGCACTTGTGAGGCAGGCGACGGAACCACTGAGCTAAATTCCCAGCCCCAAATAACTCAAATTTATGCTTTATCCAGCCTAGGCAGTTTCACATTCTAGCAAGACCCTGTCTCAGATAAAAGGACCGGAGACATATAGCTCAGTATAAATGTCCTGGATTCAAGCTCTAGTACCAGGAACAAAAAAAAGTAAAATCTAAAAATTTCCAAAAGAAAACAGGAAAGCTTTGTAACACTGGTCTTGACAATAATTTGGATATCACACTAACCACATGCAACAAAAGCAGAGACAAATAGGTCTACATCAAACTGAAAGGCTGTGCAGCAAAAGGGAAAAAAAAAATGGAAGGAAAAGAAAACATGGAAGAAAATATTTGCAAATCATTTATTGAATTACCAGTAATATTCAATATATATGAAATGCTTACAACTCAATAGCAGAAAACCACCTGGCTAAAAAGTAGACTGAAAAGATAATTTCTCCAAAGAAAGCATACAAATAAATGACCAGTGCTATCTAAAAAGATACTCAACATTCCTAGTCAGGAAAATGTAAATCAAAACTCCAGATGGCCACTGTCAAAACAATTGAGGATGTACAGAAATTAGAACCCTTGTGGGGACTTAGTGCAGATATGAATTGGTACAGCTGCTATGGAAAGCAGTAGAGGGGCTCCCAAGAAACAGAAGGACCATATGACCCCGGAACCTTACTTCTGTCCTGATGGAGAAACACAGCAGGGTGGTTCCTCAGCTTTGTGAACCAGCAAGCAGCAGGCTTGAACCCAAGCTGGGGCCTGCAGCATTCCCAGGTACTGATAAAGACACTGAGGTTGTTGGCCCAACACCGACAGTAGCCCTGATCTTGAGCCAAATTCCTTAAACCTGCACACAGTGAAACAGCCCAGACCCCTCAGGGTAGACGCACTAGGTTCACAGCTTCCCTGTTCTACCTTGAGGTGACTGTTATACACACTTGGGGGCAGGAGGTGAACACAAACCCGATGTGGATTTCTGAGATTTTGGTTTTATGAGAAGAGGATGTGGAAGGCTCTGTCTCCTCCCCTTTTCCTGTCCTGAAGAGAGATGTGAAATTGCAGCAGCTTGGCACCATGAGGGAAGGGCTAAAGGAATCTCAGAAACTGATATCCGTGAGGCACCAGTGCTTGAAACCATTGCTTCTTGGGTCTTCTGTTACTTAAGAGTAGAAGGCATTGCTTCTTGATATAAAAACTAGTGATGGAAACAAAAGATAGGGCAGAAAAAAACACTTGACCTATGAGGGTGTTATTGAAAATGACTTGTTAAAAAAGGTTTGTACAGGGCTGGGATTTAGCTCAGTGGTTCTGCCTCCTGTCTCACAAGTGCAAGGACCCAAGTTTGATCCCTGGTACCAAAAAACAGAAAAAAGAAAAAAAAAAGGTTTATATAATATAGAAAATGAAAATATTGCTGAAAATGAAAATACCTGATTACTTTCACTGTTACTGGACCTTTCCCATTTAATCTAAATTATTTTGCCAAGTGTGGTGCATGCGTAATCCCACCCACTTGAGAGGCTGAGGCAAGATCACAGTTTTGAGGCCAGCCTGGATGACTTAGGAGACCTTGTCTCAAAATTCTGAAACACTGGACATAACTAAGTGTTCCTTGGGCTCAATCTGTAGTACTCCAAGGGGGAAAAAAAGTCTAGATTTTTAAAATTCTAAGGACATTAATTTGCCTTTTATTTTGTCCAAGAGCCAAATAAAAGTTTAGTATCCAAAACACATTTTCAACAAAATTTTTGTGTATAATATAAACAAACAGCACCAGGGACTGCTATAAATTTTCATCATACAGCTTCTGTGCAGGCTGCTTCATCAATAAATGGGACTCAATTTATTTCAAATGCTTGTGACTGCTGCAAACTATTCAGACTGTTCATCAAATACCAGGTGGTATTTTTCCACAGATATTTCAGACACTAAAATAAATTGGATCTATATTCTGAACAAAAACTTGAGTCATTCACATAGTGTTGAAGCAAACAATGGAGTCTGTATGTGAACTGCACTGTGTGTCCGCAGACTCAGGCTGCCTTCAGCAGAAACACCTTCCATCTCTGAGATCAGCTGCATCACGACGGCTCATCAGCTAGGTCACGCTGGTCAAAATACCTAGTAAAAAACATAATGTTTGCCTGAATATGTTAATTACAGCACTACCTGTAACAGCACAAAGGCACAAACAATCCATTATGTCCATCAATAAGGAAACTAATAAACCACAGTACATCTACACAGTGGAACTTATGAAGCTATAAAACAAGGGAAAAATACCTACACTGCTACACTGTACTCTACAAGATTTACTAGGTGAAAAAAGCAAATACAGAACAGACTGTTCAGTAAGCTTCCTTCTACATGTGTAAGAATGCAAATACACCTATCAACTTGTACTTTAAAAAGGAATGAAAGAATAAATGAGAATCAGTAATAAAACGGTTAACTATAGGAGGTCAGAAAAGAATGAGGAAAAAGGCAGATGCTGAAATACTCAGATGTATCTTGAATTATTTTTTTTTTGGTACCAGGGATCGAACTCTGGACCTTGCACTTGTGAGGCAGGTGGCAGCACCACTGAGCTGAATCTTAGCCCTTGAATTACAATATTAAGTTTGAAACAATGTAAATATTTTTTGTAATTAAAATAAGATTAAATATAAAAGAGCTGCATGAAGTGGTACATGCCTATAATCCCAGCACTTTGGGAGGCTGAGGCAGGAGGATCACAAGTTCAAGCTGTGCCCGGGCAACTTAGATCCTGTCTCAAAACCAAAACAAGGACTAAGGGTGTAGCTTAGCATGAAGGCCCAAAGTTCAATCCTCAGTACCACACAAAAAGAAAAAAGAAAAAAAATCCCTAAACAAAGTCTACCTAATCTTACTATTTATCAAGCTGGTGGCATAACCACATAAGGAGTTAATTTCAGGTAGCCTTCAACACTGCTCTGATTATGTCACTGGTGAGATGTATTAGACAAAAAGAACGGCAAGCAATTCGTAGACTCATTTCAATAGCTATACCACCAGTAACATTGAGTTATTATTCTGAAACTGTTAGATGCATACTGTAGGATGAAGCCAATAATTAGTTTTTAGAAATCAGAATTTTTGGCTGATTCTTAACCTCTCAAACCTTACTAGGAGAAAAATATGTAGTAGTCTCCTGTTTGTAGTTTTGTTTTTTGCAATTTCAATTCACAAGATCAACCAAAAATATTAAATGGAAAATCCCAGAAGTGAACAATTCATGTTTTAAATTGTGTACTCCGCACTGGGCACGGTGGCGCATGCCTGTAATCCTGGCACTTGGGAGGGAGGCTGAGGCAGGAGGACTGCCAGCCTGGACTGCACAGCAAGACTGTCTCAAAAGAAAATTGTTCTTCTTAGCTGTGTGATAAAATCTTGTGCTAGCCCACTCTGTTCCACCCAGCATATGACTGATCCCTTTGTCCAGGGCATTCCTGCTGTATATACCACCTGCCTGTTAGCCACCCAGCAGCTATCTCAGTTATCAATTGGCTGTGGTGTTGTATTGTAGTGCTTCTGTTCAAGTAACCCTTACTTCACTGAATAATGGCTGAAAAGTGGAAGGGTATGATGCTGGCAGTTTGAGTATGCCAAAAATAAGCTATACAGGACTTCCTTCAAGTGAAAAGGTAAAAGCTCTCAACTTTTTTAAGAAGAGAAGAAAAAAATCATGCTTTGAGGTTGCTAGGATCCACAGTAAGAATGAGTTTTCAATCCATGGAATGAAGCAAAAAGAAATCTGCTAGTTTTGCTATGGCAATTTAAACTACAAAAGTTACAGTCACAGTGCATACATTCTTAAGATTAAGAGGGCTAGGGATTTAGCTCAGTGGTGCCACCACCTGCCTCGCAAGCACAAGGACCAGAGTTTGATTCCCTGTTACTGAAAGAAAAAAAAAGATGGAGAAAGCAGTAAATTCTCAGGCTTGGTATTATGCATGGTTGCATGGTTTCAGGAACTCACTGTGTGTCTTGAAATGTATTCCTTTTTTTTTTGGTACCAGGGTTCAAACTCAGGACCTTCCACTTGCAAGGCAGGCGCCGCACCACTGAGCTAAATCCCAGGCCCTTGGAATGTGTTCCTTTCAAGATAAGGAGGAACTTATACCATACATACATATAATATTAAAGACAAAATCAGTTGGATGTGGTGACACACACCTGTGATCTCAACACTGTGGGAGGCTGAGGCCCAAGGATCATAAATTTGAGCCCAGTCTGGGAAATTTAGAAACTTCAGTGTGATCCTGTCTCAAAATTTTAAAAATGCCCTGGATTCAATCCCCAGTACTACACATCCAAATATTAAAGACAAGTAGCATTAAATTACAACTGAAATACCAATTTGAACTCAGGATTTTCTTTTTCTTTCTAAAAAGTACACCCCTGGGCTGGAAGTGTAGCTCAGTGGTCGAGTCCTCGGCTAGCATCTACTGACCCTGAGTTCAATCCTTAGCACCACAAATGAACAGTACATGCTTTTTAGCTCTGTTAATTCAAAAGACCTAAAGATGATGAGCAACTTAACTAGTTTTGGTTTCGCCCGCCTTCCCTCCCTCCCTCCCTTCCTTTGCTATAGGATCTCACTGGTTCAGGCTGGCTTTGAGCTATGTAGTCAAGCTGGCCTTGAACTTGTGGCAGTCCTCCTACCTCAGCCTTCTGAGTGCTGAGATTACAGGTATGAAGCACCACACCTGGCAATAACTAGTTTCTTTAGTTTCCAAATTATGGTCTTTAAGAATCTTTTCCTACTTTAAAAAAAGGAACCAGCACTCCCATATAAAAAACAGATTTCAGAGCCAGTCATAGTGGTGCACACCTGTAAATCCTGGCACTGTGGAGGGTGGGGCAAGAGGATCACAGGGAGTTTGAGCCCAGCCTGGACTATATACAGTATATAGCAAGATCCTATCTCAAAAATCCAAACCCCTCTCTCCACAAGAGAGAGGGAGTCAGGAAAAGAGAAGAGGGAGGAGAGGAGAGAAGGAGGGAGGAAGAGAGGGACAGACAGACAAGCCCTGAATCATCTCAACACACCAGAAAGTTAGAAATCTATAAAAGACTGCTAAGGATTGGTTAAATGGAGATAGAAGGTCTTAGGGAGGGCTTGGTGGTAGGGTGTTTGCCTGGCAGGCTCCAGGTCCTGAGTTTGAGGCTCAGCAGCACACACACGCAGAGAGTTTGAGGCCAACCTCGCTACATAGTGAGTTCAAGGTCAGCCTGAACTACACAGCGAGACCCTGTCTCAAAAAACAAAACAAAAGAATGCTTTATTTATATAAATAACAAATATTCCCTTTTCTGGTTTTGTTTTGAGACAGGGTCTTCCCACGTAGTTTAGGTCGGCCTTACACAGTGCTGGGGTTTTAAGCATGTGCCACTATGCTTGGCCAAACCTGCCTTTTTATTTATTTTTTATTTTTATTTTTATTTTTGGTATGGGGGATCAAACTCGGGACCTTGTGCTTGCAAGGCAGGCAGTGGAACCACTGAGCTAAATCTCCGGCCCCTAAACCTTCCTTTTGAAAAAATACTTTTTATTATAATATTTTTTAAAATGATGGCAAAAAGTATGAAAGACCTAATTTTTCTTTTAACCCTATATACTGGCATAGTTCAGAGATCTATACTATTTCTCAGTGTGATACCTTAGTGTGTCAGAACAAGGCGGATCTATCTACCCTACTTAAAGTAAATTATTAGAAGAAATCTGGGGCCAGGATCCCAGGGCTATCTTGAAGACAAAGAATCTCATTAAGGTGACCTTGATGGACACTGCAGGAATTACATGTAGAATTCCTCAAGTAAAAATTTATTATTTTTTAAAAATGAGTCAGCCGTGGTGGCACACACCTGTAATCCCAGCACTTGGAAGGCCGAGCCAGGACGACTGCCTCAAGTTTAAGGCCAGCCTGGGCTATATAGTGAATTCAAGGCCAGCCTGGACTACACAGTGAGATCCTGTTCAAAAACAAAACAAGGGCAGGGGACTTAGCTCAGTGGTACTGCTGCCTGCCTTGCAAGCGCAAGGTCCTGAGTTCAATCCCTGGTACCAAAAACAAAACAAAACAAAACAGGGCAAAGAAAAGACAGGCTGCAGGTGGGACCTGCTTGCTGGAGTAAAGCTGCTGGGGTACGGATCCTAGTTCTATGATTTGCTGGATTTGTGTCAGTAAGAAAGCTATTTAATCTCTTTCTCCATAGTTTCCTCATTTGTACTGATAATGTACTTATACATTATGAGGAACCAGTAAATGAGTTGCTAGTACAAATGAATTGTTAGTAAATGTTGCTAGTACAATAGGCTAAGAAAAATGCTTGGCACAAGCACCCAGCAAATGTGAATTATTATAAACAGCAGAATTATTTCAGATCAAAAAGCGAGATGTAGAATTTGTATGTATTCTGCAAGAGTGTCTTGTTTGGAAGAGGGAAGAATGGATGTAGGATTATTTACCTTCCTGATAATTAAATATATAGCTTCAAAAAGGTACTGGCATTGGAATAAGAGCACTGATCAATGGAACAAAAATATGTCCAGGGAGCCAGGGATTTAGCTCAGTGGTGCCGCCGCCTGCCCTGCAAGTGCAAGGACCTGAGTTCGATCCCCGGTACCAAAAACAACAACAACAACAAAAAAGTCCAGGAAGAGACCTAACATAAATAGGTGTTATGTTTTACCAGTATTTATAGAATTTAGAATATATAAAATTTTTCAAATAAATTCCAGCTAGAACAGTGCTATAAAAAATTAAACCAGTGGGCAAGGATTTCGCTTAGTGGTGTCATGCCTGCCTTGCAAGCGCAAGGTGCTGAGTTCGATCCCCATACCAAAAAAAAATTAAACCAAATATACACTAAATAAAAATATGCCTGAACTGAAAAAGAACAAGGCATCCAGGCAGTTAATAAAATACAAATGCAACAAAACTATGCTTTACCTCACATATAAGCAAGAAGTCAATAATTACTTAACTATACCTGCTAACCAAGCAGATTAATAAATTCAAAGCAGGAACCCTCTCATCATCTTTGGTGTCCTAAAGAAAAGAAGAGACAAAACTTTAAATATAGTTTGTTCTTCTCTAATATTTTTGAAATAAGTTTCTTTTTCAGAAAACATGAAAATAGGAGAACATTTTAGAGTTAATGATTTCTTAAGAAACACGTGAAATCACTTTTTGTTTTTGTTGGTACTGAGGATTAAACCCAGACCTTGCACATGCTAGCCAAACACTTTAGCTACACCCCAGCCCTGTTTAAATTTCTTTTTCTAATTTTGAGACAGTCTCTCACTAAATTGTCCAGGCTGGCCTTGAACTTGCAATCCTCCTGCCTCAGCCTTCCAAGTAGCTAGGATTACAGGTATGCACCACCATGCCTGGCTTTTAAGATCATCTTTCAAAGAAAGATACTTGTTCAGAAGGATTAATGATTAATGCTGTCTAGCTGAGGTTCTAATTCTCACAGGACAGGGAGTTATTTTAATGTGTGCCGGGCATGTCCCCTCTTCCACATGCACCACATGTGCTCCTGCCAATAGTCAGAAGGCTGAATAGATGAGGCCACCTGATTCAAGGATATTCGGTATCCAAAACTGAGTAAACAAACTTCTCTTCTTTATAAGGTAGCCAGCCTCAGGTACTTTGTCACAGCAACACAAATGGAGTAAGGTAAGGATGGAAGCCACAAGTGGCAGAGCCCAAGGGTTAGGTTTACATCTTCTCCCAACTATCCTGCTTCCTTTATCTGAGAAAAACATCTTCATTTTATTTAAACTGTTATTATTTTGGGCTTTTCCATTCTGTGGCCTAACCCAAGCCCAACTCATGATATATTTCAGATTTCCCTATTTATTGGAATCCTCCTATTACCATAGGAACACGTGGGTGCTTTCAATCAGCAACAGTAAGTTATAACTCACCACTGAGAGCCTCACTTCAGAGCACCTTCTTGCAAGCTGCCGAATCAGGGAGTGAGCTTCGGGGAGTAAGGGCTTCTCAAGGCAAGCCAATAAAGCATAGAACCATCTTCCCTAAAAAGAATTTTAAAAAGTAGTTAGGAGACAGAAAAATGAACCATAAACTTACTTTTCTAAATGTCCAATGTTGTGCCTGGCTACTTGCTATGCATAAATTTATAGACCATTTAATTATAAAATGTTTGCGTATGGACAAAGGATCATCTATGGAGCTGGGTAGTACCCCCCCCCCTTCTGAGACAGGAACTTGCAGTGATCCTCCTGCCTCAGCCTCCTGAGTGCTGGGATTATAGTGTGCACCACAACACCCGGCTCTCTTATATTTTTATACACTATAAAACTATATACATAGGGTATTAGACAGGTCAAAATATTCCCGGATTCCCAAAGAGTTCATTTCAGAAATTCTTGTTGAAACGGTCCTGCTATGTTGTCCACGTTGGCCCTGAACCTGAGATCCCCCTGCCTCAGTTTCCCAAGTGCTGGGATTGTAGGCATGAACCCCCATACCTTTTATTTCAGAGATTCTTATCACAACTGAAGTTTCCATTTATTTATATATATAGCCTTATAAAAATCAAGATACTTTTCCCCTACGGACAGATATGCAAGTCATTTTGTAATTCTGTAATTTGTACCCAGGTCCATTATGAAGGAACTATACTGTAAGCAAAATAGTTTTGACACTTCTATAAATAGAAGCTAAACTTATCTCCACTCCCTTTTTAAATGGGTTTTTCTTTTAAATTATAAAACAATATTCACTCTATGTAGAAAAAAATGTAAAAAATACCAAAAGCACATAGGAAAAACCAAACTTGCAGTCTCATTGTTATGGTTAGATCTAAAATATCCCCCAAAAGTCTCATGTGTTCAGAGGATGGGGTTTTATTTTATTTGTTTTTTCTGGTATCGGGGATTGAACTCAGAACCCTGAGCTTGCAAGGCAGGCCTGGCGCCACTGAGCTACATCCCTGGCCCAAGGGGCTGGGGCTTTAGAAGGTGATGGAATCATGAGGGTACTAACTTCACCATCTCATCCATCAATGAGATAACAACTTGATGGCATTACTGAGAGGTCATGGAACAGGAGGTAGGGTCAGGTTGGAGGGAGTGAACCATGGGGCATGACACTGGGGACTAAATCTGGTCCCAGTCCTTTTGTCTCTGCTTCAAGGCTACCATAAGGTGAGCAGCTCTGCTCCATCACACCCTTCCCACAGATGACCTGCCTCACCTTGGGTCCATGGGAATGGAACCAGACAACCATGGACTGAAACCTCAAAAACTGTGAGCCAAAATAAATCTTTCCTCTTTTAAGTTGTTTTTCTCAGGTATCTGGTCACAGTGATATAAAGCTAGCACCTTCATCATCCAGATAAAATTTCTACTAATTGTTTTAATGTTTTTCTATGTATATGTACCAATTTTTCAAGGGTCATTCTTATAGTATCATTTTGTAGCCATTTTTATTTGTAATATAATAATAAACCCCTTCCACATCACTCCATAGGATTATCAAGGAGATGTTACTAAATAGCTGTAACATTCCCCTGTTAATTTCATGCAACAAGGAAAATTTTATTATATATTACAAGAAAAATGATGGTGTCAAAGGATATTTATGTTCTTTAAGTTTCTGAGGCATAATCACCGGATTGTACCCAGGAAAGTAATACCAAATTATAGTTCCACCAGCAGTACAAAATTTAGGTTTTTTTTTTTTTTTTACTGTTTTAAAGCAGTGGCAAAATTTATTTGAGAAAGTAAAAAGTGAAGAGTGGGAGAGAAACTGGTACTGCAGAGCAAGCTTGGGCCAAGTATATAGAAAAACAGTAAGAGCAAAGATAAAATACACACTATCTCTAGGAAACAGCATGGGCTATTGTGGAAAGCTACAGTAGCTAAAATTTAGTTTAATTCTGAGCAACCTATCACTTTGGGGAAACCTAAAGAATATTAGAGCAAATTTTAAACAGCAACTTATGCAGCATACTAAGTTAGTTCCTCAGGCAACCCTGAATCAATAGTGACTGTTTTTTAAAACAGCTTCATGTCTAGGTTTCTTTTACAAATAGAATTTTCTACATTAAAAGATTACCCATTAAAAATCTGACTCAAATTTTCTGGGATATATAGTAATACCTTGGTTCACAAATGCTTCAGTTTGCAAATAATTTGGTTCACAAACAAAAGTGTTCAGCAAAATTTTACTTCCGTTCACAAACTCCTTAGTGGGTAACAAACACAACCACAGCCATCTCCCCCACACAAACACAAATGCAACCATCTTCTCCAAAATCATAAAACAAATTAAGTTTGAAAACCGAAGTACCACTGTATTTACTATGTAAAGCCACCATTCAAGTATTCAAAGACCTTCTAAGTTGCTCGAGCCTCTACTGATTGTCTAAAATTTTATACTAAAAGATTCCTTTTCTTAAACTCAGTAGCACATTGTGATAATAATAAAAATACCAAAATTTAAATGGCCATAACCTACACTAAAAGGTTGAAACAAGAATACATACATAAATACAATATATAGTCGCATCTCAAATACTGTATATATAATTTCTTTTGCGTTATGAAGATAAAAAATGCAATACTACCAATTCTGGAGTAAAGTCTTTTTCTCCAAACCAATTACTCAAATATTCCAAGACACTAGTTACTGTTGCCTAGGGAAAAAAAAGAAAAGATGGAGTGGAGAAAGGTAATATTAGTAATAAAATACTGACAAGTTGAATATGAGTTCCATGAATCATTCTGATGTTTAAAACGGCCAAATTCTTTAGACTTCCAAAGGAAACTAGGATTCTAGTAATTTGACAAGATAGCTCATATGAAGAAGAGGCTTTTAGGATAAATATTCTTTTTTTTTTGTACCGGGGATCAAACTCGGGACCTTGCGCTTGTGAGGCAGCCGCTGGAACCACTGAGCTAAATCCCTGGCCCAAGGATAAATATTCTTAAGATCTCAAGTATCAAAAAAAAAAAAATCTGAAGTATCAACTAAAGCTTTGGTGTGGATCCTAGGATTTAATTGATAACTACTAGTTTGTAACTACTTGAAAAACCACATGCTCTCAAAAAGAGAATCTTTGTATAAATATCTTTAGTTTTTTGGTGGGTTTTTTTGGCATCAGGGATCGAACTTGGGACCTTGCACTTGCGAGGCAGGCGGTGGAACCACTGAGCTAAATCCTCAGCCCTAAATATCTTTAGTTTATTTCCTAATTCAATTAAATGAAAGTACGAATCTTAAGAAAAAACTAGAGAAAGACTAGTTTTAAAATTACACAGGGCTGGGGATACAGCTTGGTGGTACAAACACTTGCTTAGCCTGCAAGCCACTGAACAAAGCAAAACAAAGCAAAACAAAACCAAAAGAAAACCCCCAAACTTTTCCAGACAAAATTATCAAAATCTCGAAAATATATTCTGGCTTATTCAACTACACTTGGGTCCTTACTAAAAACAAAACAAAAAACCACACTGACAATTTAACGTGACTTGTCACAATATCAGCACAAATGATAAAGTGAAACTATCATCCTATATAAGATTTCCAACATGACCTTCAAAAAAAATCTTCTATGAGTACTTAATGCTACATAAGAACAAGAATCAAAGTTTTTTGCTTTTTAAAGTGGATAACACAGTCCCTACTCCTAAAAGCCACAGGAACCAAATTCTGTATTTCTTCCCTTTTGGTCCTTGAAATTATGTGTTTCAATCCTCCCCCCAAACTCCCCAAGACTGAATCTATGGCCTTGGCACTGAGCTACATCCTCAGTACATTATTTAAATTTTTTATGTTGAGACAAGAGCTCACTAATTTGCCCAGGCTGGGCTTGAACTTGTGATCCTTCTGCCCCAGCCTCCCAGAGTGCTGGGATTACAGGCATGCAAAATCACACCCAGGATTTTAATCTTAAGGTAATGAGCAGGACATCTACGAACGAGAAATGGCACTCTGACCTTAATATTTAATTGAAACCTCAGATTCCAAGAATTATAACTGACACAAACAAGTACTTTACCACCACATTAAGAGCATGAGCTCTGGAGTCAAATCCACTTGCTATCAAATCCAAGTGCTATTATTTACTTGCTAAAAAACTACCTGAAAGTTGCTTAAATTCAAATTTTGTGTCCTCATTTATAAAAAATGGTTATTAGCCATGCGTGGTGGGACACATCTGTAATCCCAGCCCAGGGAAACCAAGACAGGAAGACTGAAATTTTGAGCCCAGCCCAAGCAACTCAGTGACTTGGCAAGACCTTGTCTCAAAATAAAAAAATTATAGAAAAGGCTGGAGATCAAGCTCAGTGTGAAGGCCTTGGGTTCAATGCCTACTACTATTAAAAAAAAAAAGTTTAGAACAGCCAGGTACAGTAGAGTAGAAGGACCACAAGTTCCAGGCCCTCACAGGCAACTTGAGAAGACCCCAAATCCAACCAAAAATATCTGTAAAAATTCTGAAGTAGTAGTACATGGTCTTGCACTGTACTGTAACTATGGAAGGAAATGTATTCTAATACCTCACACACATGGCAAACAAATAATGCATACATCCTTAATATTTGATGGATTTTACCTGATTCATTCTGCTAACAATACTAAGGAAGGGAGGAAATCCAATCTGAAAGAAACAATGACATATATTTACTAAACGATATGATAAGGAGAGGCTTCATTTTTTTTTTCAAACTGGTACATTTCCTTGTCACACTGCCGTTTAGAAATAAAGAAGAGATAAAAGAAAATTCCTTTATAGTCCAGTATAATGAGACATTCCTGGAACTACTATGTTGGCAAGGCTCAACAAAATATATCTTGAAATTTGGATATATAAATTTAAAAATAAAATATGATTTTAGTAACTAAAACATCTAAGTATGAAATAAAAAATACTACTTGAAAATTAATTTATCGATTATTTTCAATAAAATTATGACATATTGATACTATTAATATGTTATATACATCATTTAAAAAATCTTCAGTGAAAGCTAATCTTTTCAGGAATTAGGCCAGGGATGTAGCTTAGAGGTGCTGTGCCTGCCTGGCAAGGTCAAGGTCCTGAGTTCAATCCCCAGTACCACACACACACACAAAAATTAAGGGCACCAATTAGAATATGTTTTAAAACTAATGACTTAAAAAAGTATACTTTGAGGGCTAGAGATTTAGCTCAGTGGTTCTGCCGCCTGCCTCGAAAGCGCCAGGTCCTGAGTTTGATCCCCGGTACCCCCCCACCCCAACAAAAAAAGTATACTTTGAGCCAGGCATGGTGGCATATGCCTGTAATCTCAGCACTTGGGAGGCTGAGGCAGGAGGATCACCACAAGTTTGAGGCTAGCCTGGGCTGCCAGTTTGTAAGTTAAACAGCTAATCAAAGAAGTCAGGGGTTGGGCTGGGCATTTAGCTCTGTGGTTCCACTGCCTGCTTTGCTAGCACAAGGATCTGAGTTTGATCGGGACCAAAAAAAAAAAAAAAGAAGTCAGGGGTTGGCAAATATTTTTTCTAGAGAGCCAAACAATAAATATTTTAGTCTTTGCAAATCAGTCACATTTTGTTTCTTCTTTTTTTTTTAGTTTTTTGAGACAGGATCTCACTATGTAGTTCAGGGTGGCCTTGAATTCACTATGTAGCCCAGGCTGGCCTAGAACTCATGGTGATCCTCCTGCCTCAGCCTCCCAAGTGCTGGGATTACAGGCATGAGCCACCATCCCCAGCTCATATTTTGTTTCTTACATAACCTTTAAAAATGTAAAAACCATTCTTAGCCCATGAGTGTTCAAAACCAGATTGTGTTGTGCATTTGGCCCATGTGGCAGTTTGCTTAAACTACATGATGTACCAAAATTAGAATAGTCTTTCTTTTTCCACATATCACCTACTTGTACATAATCAATTCCAGGACTTTCATCTATAGTTGGCTCAACAGCCCCTTCAGCACATAACCTTTCTCCTAGACAGAATTTTTTCCAACCTTCTTCATCCTCAGATTTTGGCTGAAAGAAAAAAAAATTACTCATTTCTATGTATTTTGTTTTATACTGAACAGTAAAAAACAAAACAAAACAAAAAATTGTGTGTTGAAGCCCTAACCTCCAGAGCATCTTACATCTTAGGCTGTGAGTGTATCTGGTGATTAAACGAGACCACTCCAGAAGAGCTCTAATCTAATCTGACTGGCATCCTTATAAGGGGAAATTTGGATACAACAAAAATACATTATTTTTTTCCCTTGTGAAGACATATAACTTTCATTAGATTCTCAGAAATGATATGTTCTTCTCTAAAAGGTTAAAAACAATTTCCTACAACAATGTATCTTATCTCTTCACCAACTCCTACTTTCATTTAGAGAGCTCATATAGCTTCTGAAAAGCTTAATATTGTGTCTAAGTTGATGAAAGTAGGAAATACCACTTTGTACTAGCACGACAGGCTTCACTATTCTGTCACTATTACTGTGAAGGAGAGAAGACACTTCGTAAACATGTAGCTTACTGCATGGCATCATTATCACAACAGGAAAGCCCAATTAAGCCTTTATTAAGGCCTTTTAAATTTTGAAACTGTATTTATTTCATAAAAAGTAAAGAAGAATCCTTAAAAGCTTATAGAGGCCAATCACCTATTTGTCAACCTAAATAAATCAAGAGATTCTGCACAGAACAAGGACATTTATTTGGGAATAACAGAGCACTGCAATGGTGTACATGTACCATAGTAAAATATGGGCATTTTCAAAGAGGGTGAAGCAAGTGGAAGTTTTTGAAGAGAGAAATGACAATTGCATCAGATACTTTGAAACAATAATCCTTGGCAGTAAGGATTAAGAACAAGAATGAAGTCAGTCTGAGGTTGACCAGAGAGTTGCTAGGCAGATGTCCTAGTAGAAATACTTTTGTATAAGGTTGCAATGGCCTTAGTGCAGGGTTAAGTTTGGTAGAATCTTTTGTGATGTAAATATTAGGCAACTGTGCATAACACAGCCTATCCATCATAACTTTCCAGTTTTATTTACTTTATTGGTTAGAGCTGACATGAGCGACTCCATTTTGATTCTGACACCTTACATATTTCCAAAATAGGACACATATCCAAAGTATCCCAATACGATGAATTAAAACAGTCATGAAAATAACTTGTACTACTGATTCTATACCTTTTTGGGCTACTCATATAATGGAATTGTTACTATTACATAATGGTATGTGGAAAGTGAATGAAAATAATACGGACTAAGAAAGTAAATGTTTAAGGACCAAAAGTTAATATGAACTATTTCAAACAAGTATACACTGTGTAACTCAAATTGAGAAGCTTACATACCATAGTCACATTACTATCCAACTGCTGTGATTTCCAGTGACTTCTATGTTTGTTCACATTCTAAAGGAAGAAAAGTTAGTGATCTTCAGATGAGTAATAAAAGAAAAAAAAATGAGCTTCTGCACAAAATTTTAGCTATACTAAAACTTGGACAATATGTGACAAACAGTAATATATCTAGTGATTACAATGATAATAGGGTAACAATTCAACTGTTACTTTAAAATTATAACAGAAACGAATGTGAAAGGGGATTTAATTTGATTAAATGTGATATTTACCTGTCGAACAGCTGAAAACTGGGCCACTTGTTGCTGTTGCCACTGAAGTGTTGGGGAATAACCTTCAGGGGCAGGTTGGCATCCTGAAAGCTAGAAATCAACTCATAAATGTTAGGATCGATGTTTAGTGTTCTAATTGGAATCTCATGCCTCTGCAAAGAAAAACTAAGATGAAGAGTAACTGGTAAGAGTGGAAAACTATTTAAGAAAAAAGGTATTTTTATAGGTGCAAAAAGTAGGCATTTTACTTTACTACTTATGTCCCAATTAAAAATGGTAGGAAATGATAATCACTTCAGGGCCAGGGATTTAGCTCAGTCAGTGGTTCCGCTACCTGCCTCGAAAGCACAAGGTCCCTTGAGTTTGATCCCCAGTACCAAAAAAAAAAAAAAAAGATAATCACTTCAGTAAGAGGATTCTCAGATGTCTTACCGCTGGAATTTTTAAGAATCTGAATAACATGAACCTTGAAGATATAATCTAGTTCTATCTTTCTATAATTATAAAACAGAAACAAAAAGAGAAGCATGCCCCACATAAAGAATTTTGTGTAGGGTAAAATACGCTCAAATAATTTAAAGACACTTGACTTGAAAAGGTCTACCTTTGTTTTCTAAAACAGCACAGTAGGGCCGGGGATTTAGCTCAGTGGTTTTGCCACCTGCTGCGCAAGTGCAAGGACCCGAGTTCAATCCCTGGTACCAAAAACAAAAACAAACAAAAAATGTCTGGGGTGTGCATGGTGGTGCACACCTGTAATCCCAGCACTTGGGAGGCTGAGGCAGGAGGATCACTATGAGTTCTAGGCCAGCCAGGGCTACATAGTGAGTTCAAGGCCAGTGTGAATTATAGAGTGAGACCCTGTCTTGAAATACGAAAAAAAAGTCTGAAGAGAAATTATAAAATATTATAAAATTTTAAAATTTCCTGATTATAAATATCAGATAATGGAATTACTTAGTCATAAAAAAATGATTAGCAACATTTTTTAAATGCCACTTTCCTTTGACCTTAAATACAACCTCCTCAGAGGGATCTTCTTTGACAACTCTATCTAAAGTACTTGTTTTTCCCCCTTTGTAGAGAGCAAACTCTACAAAGGATCTTTTCTAACTTATCCTCTGTGGTATTCTTAGTGCCTGGTACAACCTGGTTGCTTAAGAAAAAGTGTGCTGGATAAATAAATGAATAAAAATGTCCAGTGTGCAAGTAGCCAAAAAGGTGTAAGACATTTAGGTTTCCAAGGAAAATTCAGAACGTGGAAACTGCATTAAGATTAAACACTAGTCCAATAATAATCAAGACAAAAAGAATGCCCCCCCAAAGAAGGCTCCTTTAAATATATATCCCTAAAAAAAGATGGACAAGTGCCTAAAAATATGGCCACTGAAGGCAGTACACGTCAACTATCTTCGGAAAGCAAAAAACACAAGGAAATGTACAAAAGTATGTTTATCTAACTTTGTAGGGTGTAACCAAATCTTACCTACACCATAATTAATATTATTTGGGTCAACAAGAAGACGCTGTTGGGTACTTTGTTTTTAATTTGTGTGCACGCGGGTGGGAAATTCCCAGATTGTTAATAAAACTCACAGAAACATTCACACTTTGCTTCCTTTTCAACTTCTTTGGGTCAATTTGAGCTACCACAACATCTGGACACCGAGCTGCTTCGATCCTACAAGTAATAAATGCAAGAAACTTAATTACAGTTATGCTTTACTCATGTGTACAGACGCAAATGATCCATTTCAGCTCATTTTTAAAATCAGAAAAATAATTCAGATTTCAAATTGAGGTACTAATCATTGAATGGCTAAAATGATTTCGACTGAAAGCAAGGAAAGCAGCTAAGAGCACACATCTCGAAAGGTTTTGATGTATGCAATCAAGCGCTAAAGAAACACGCCCTCGTCAGGATGTCAGCCGTGGATCCAGAGCAGATCCGACCTCGCGAGAGGCTGGGACTGACACCGAGGCGGGGCTTTATCTCCCACAGGGCTCCAGCCAGGAACCAGGCGCAGTGCCCAAGGGCAGAGTGGACGAAAAGCCCACCCACAAGAGGCCAAATCACTCACTGGACCCGCCTCAGGTATTCCTGAGGCGTCCTCGGGGGTACCGAGGGATCGAAACCTTCCGTCAAGTCGCAGGGCTCTACCGGCAAGAGCCGTGGCATCAACTCTTCCACTGCAGACTCCTTAGGCACCCACGCCATGGTTTCCGATCCCGCCAGCCTCGAAGAACGCAAGCGCGGAGGCTTGGTCAGGGCGCAGGCGCACAAGTAAGCGCGTTTGGCGCGGAGCTGAGCCGGCGGCCGGTTAAGGAGGCGTAACTGCGCATGAGCAAACAAACGCTGCTTTTAGCGAAGTTAAGGCTCTGGTGGTGCAACACACACTGTGAGTTGAATTCCTACCTGAAGTGGTTCTTGTAGCCTCTCTTCTAAGGCTTTAGAACTCTCTTTAAACTGCGGGTTAACTTATGCACCCCTAGTTGCTTTTTTTTTTTTTCCTCAGTGAACAGTATAACTCTGACTTATGGTAAAAACGTTATTGTTAATTCTAACAACGACCCGGTGGAAAGGGTAGTATTTTCTGGTTTGGAGGGGAAGAAATTGACAGAGTGTTTGAGTACTGAATCTGATTTTCCAAACCTAGGTTTATCTGATGCCAAATGAATAAAACATTACTTTTCCGCTGGAATTCGTTGTGCCTGGCCTCTTTTTTCTTGGTTTTTCTCTCACTGTGTAGTCCAGTCTGCCTTTAAGCTTGCTATGCTTTGACATCCTTGAACTCAAAATCCTTTTGCCTCAGCCTCCTAAAGGTTGGGTTTGCAGGTATGTGCCACCATGCCCGCCTGTGGCTGGCCACTTCTAAGGTCACTTTATTTAAAGTGAATACTACTACTAGAGTAGCCATTTTTTCTAGTTTAAAGAAAAATGTTTATATACAAATAGTGCAAATTATGAAGCCAGTACAGGGACCCACAAAATATCGTTACAAATTTTCCTCGTTTAAAGACATACCTGTTCAACAAACATTCGGGGATACTGAGCAGAAAAGAAGGGACGTGAACTCAACATTCCAAACAGTTTTATTGCTAGACCTGAGGGACTTTTCTGGGAACAGAACACACGTGTTTTTTACAGGCTAAAAGGCCTTTTTTTGTAGCGTTTTTGGGCAGGCTGCTGAGGGAGTGTGTCGGAGAAAGTGGGCTTGTGACTTGCTGGTGTAGCCGGTGTCCTCTGTGACCTAAGTAAAATGAAACCTACGTTTCTCTAAAGTGGGGGTGGGGTGAGGTGGGATCATTGGAGCTGGCAGTATCCTCTATCAGGGATAATGCTGTATTAACTCCTGCCTTATGTAACCTTTATAAATATTCATACTCTTTGCCATAAGAATGTCTTTTTAAAAAGACATTCAGCGTCATGATTAGACTATTCCATTTAGCAATCAACAACATGGGTGCAAAAAAAGAGTCTACATCAAAAGCCTTTGTTGGAATGCTGTACACTTTCCACAGAACAGAAACTAAACCCCTATACAATTAGTCTCAGTCCTTGCATTTTTTTGCCCACACACCTGAGTATCATCTAAAACATGTCTTCTTTGTACCAGTGAGGCCCTGCACCACTGTGCTTGGCTGAGTTCACGAGTCTGTTGTACCCTGTAGCTTCCGTGTCACTTCTCTGGCTCTGCTGTCCCGCTGAGCTGTGTTTGCTGGCAGTGTTAAAACCTTCTGCTGCTGCCATCACAACTGCTGCTGCTGGAACAACCAGAGCCACCTTGATCTCATGGTCTGGAAAAGTGCTGGCCTCCACCACCACAGGGCCTGGAGCTTCTGCCTGCAAAGTTTCCTCCCTTCATGATCTAAAATTGGAAGGTTGATTGTTGTAATTTTGAAAAGCATTGTAGCTTCCATGAACTTGAAAATCAGTTGCATCATTACCAAATCCACCTTAGCCATCCCCACCACCACTATGTCCACCAGCACCATGGCTGCCACCAAAGCCACCTGGCACACTGAAGTTT
>NW_004624813.1:8498919-8575578 GCF_000247695.1 Heterocephalus glaber | reverse complement strand
GTTCACAGTGTGGGATTTCTGAATGACAGCCTGATCCACAGAAGCATGGTCATCAAAGGTTATAAAAGCAAAACCTCTCTTCTTTCCATAGCTTTGGTCAGTCATGATTTCAGTCACTTCAGTTTTCCACACAGTTCAAAATAACCTCGTAGGTGATGTTCCTCACTCAGTATCTTCTTTGGTGCCACCAGCAAAGATCTTCACAGTTAGGTGGGCACCTGGTCTTTGAGACTCTAATGTGGAGACAGCTCTCTGTTTCCACAACCCTTCCATCCACCTTGTGTGGGCTCACATTCATGGCTGCATCCACCTCCTCCAAGGTGGCATCAGTGACACAGCCAAAGCCCCTGGCGCGCTTGGTGTTTGGCTCTCTCCTGGCCACACAGCCCATGAGTGTCCCCACTGCTCAAAGTGGCCTCGCAGACTCATCAGTGGTGTCAAAGCTCAGCCCTCCGATGAAGCTTGCACAACCGCTCGGGCTCCTTAGGAGACGCTGACTTGGCCATGATGGCAGTCAGAAGAGAGACTTTGACGCTGCTTCCTGGGTGGTGTCCACCAAGGAGTTGTATATCTTTAACGGTTGGGGGTCTCCGAGGATGGCATCACCGCTCTTCAGGGTCAGCCTTTTCCAAAGCAAAATGTATAATGCAGCGTTAGTATTGCTAGTTGACCAGATGCATCGGAAGCTACAGTTTGTTTGTCTTGTAATAAAAATAGAGAAAGTCTGGCCTATAACATGGCCACTCCCTTTGCAGAAGTCTCACTGTGTGCACAGCTGTGGAGTGTTCCAGCTCATTCCCCACAGCATTGTGGCTTTAGCCCAATCGTCACCCTCCCCTGCCCTTCACGCTCCTCACTACAAATGGTGCACTAACCTCCCTGGGGAGTCCACTACCATAAAAGGATCAACTTTTCCCTGCCATCACTGCAGATAAAAAATTGCTGCTCTTTGATATTTGATTTCTAAGTATTTCATTCTTTCTTATTTTTGGATGCTATTGTGAAAGCTGTTGTTTTCTTAATTTCTCTCTCAGTGAGTTTTTTATTTTTGTATAGGAATGGTGATTTTTGAGTGTTGACTTGACATGTAGCTATGCTACTGAATTTGGTTATTAAATCTAGAACTCTTGGTGGAGTTTTAGAGTCTTATATGTTGAGTATCATGTTATCTGCAAATAATGATAATTTAACTTTTTCCTTTTCTACCCTTATTCCTTTTATTTACTTCTTTTGTTTAATTGCTCTGACTAATGTATCCAGAACTATATTGAGTAAGAATGATGACATTGGACATCCTTGTCTTGTTCCTGATTTTAGAGTGAAAGCTTTCAGGTTTTGTACATTTAGTATGATGTTGGCTTTTGGTTTGTCAGAGATGGCTTTTATCAGATTGAGATAAAGATCATCTATTCCAATGTTGTGTAGGGTTTTTATCACGAATGGGTGTTAGACTTTGTGAAACACTTTTTCTGCATCTTTTGAGATGATCATATGGTTTTTGTTCTTGGCTCTGTTATTATTATGTATTACATCAATTGATTTGCATATGTTGAACCATCCCTGCATGACTGGGATGAATCCTACTAGGTCATGGTATATAACCTTCCTGATGATTTACTGCACTCTATTTGCCAGTATTTTATTGAGGATTTTTGAGACTATGTTCATTTGGGAGATTGGCCTGTAGTTCTCTTTTTTGGGTGGATCTTTCTCTGGTTTTGGTATCACAATAATGCTTGGTTCTAGGAATGAATTTGGGAGTGTTGCTTCCCTTTCAATTTCATTAAAGAGTTTGAGAAGTATCAGCATTAGGTGTTTTCTAAATTTCTTATAGAATTCAGCAGTGAATCCATAGGGGCTTAAGTTTTTCTTTGCTGGTAGATTTTCATTTACATCTTCAATTTCATTGAGTGATATTGGTTTATTTAGAATTTCATATCTTCTTGATTCAGCTTTGGTAATTCATATGTATCTAGGAATCTGTCCTTTTTTTTCTGTTTTCCATCTTGTTAGAGTACAAGTTTTCGAAGTAGGTATTATCTTTTGGTTTTTGCAGGACCTGTTGTGTTTTCACCCTTTTCTAATTGCATGGATTTGAGTCTTTTCTTTCCATTTTTGGTAAGATTGGCTAATTTTTTGATAAGGTTGGCAAAGGGTTTGTCAATTTTATTTAATCTTTCAAAGTATCAACTCTTCATTATTTGTTTGTATTGTTTTCTTAGTTTCAATTGCATTAAATTCTACTCTGTTCTTTATAATTTCTTCCCTCCAAAAGTTTTGTGCTTGACTTACTCTTTTTTTCTAGAAGCTTGAGAGTCAACATTAGGTTATTTATTTGAGTTCACTCTATTTTTCTTTTTTTTTTTTTGGTACCAGGGATTGAACTCGGGCCCTTGTGCTTGTAAGGCAGGCAGCAGGACCACTGAGCTAAATTCCTGGCCCTTCACTCTATTTTTCTGATGTGAGAATTCACTGCTATACATTTGCCTGATAGGACTGCTTTCATTGCATCCCATAAGTTCCAATGTGCACTATTGGAATTTTTGTTTAATTGTAGAAACTATAATTTCTTCTTTATTTACATTTGTGATCCATAGGTTGTTCTTATGGTTGTTATTTTATTTCCACGTGTTTACGAAGTTCTTGTAGTTTCTTTTACCATTGATTTCCAATTTCATTGCACTATGGTCTAATAATATGCATTGGATAATTTCAGTTCCTTTGCATTTGTTTAAGCATGTTCTATAAGCTAGTATGTGGTCTATTTTGGAGAACGTCCCATGTACAGCTGAGAAGAATACATATATTCTGATGTTCTGATGAATAAATATATTCTGTAGACATCTATTAAGTCCATTCATTCAAAAGTTTAGTTCAGTTTTGATATTTCTTTTTTGAATTTTTTGTCTAGTTGATCTGTCTATTTGTGACAGTGGGGTATTGAGGTTCCCTATGACAACTGTATTTGTGCTTATTTGATTTTTCATGTCTGTTAATATTTGTTTAATATAGTTGGGTACACTAGTATTTGGTGCATATATATTTATGATTGTTATCCCTTCCTTTTGGATTGTTCCCTTTACAAGTATGTAGTGACCTTCATTTTCTTTCTTGACTAGTCTTGGCTTGAAATCCATTTTTTCTGCAAATAGCAAAGCTACCTTTACTTTTTTCTGGGTTCCTGTTGCATGGAGTATTGTTTTCCATTCTTTGACTTTCAGTTTATAAATTTTTTTTTTTGAACCAGGGATTGAACTTGGGACCTTGCGCTTGTGAGGCAGGCACTGGAACCACTGAGCTAAATCACCGGCCCTGTAAATTTATTTTTGAGTTAATTGTGTTTCTTGTATGGAGCGTATTGTTGGATCTTATTTCTTGATCCATTCTGCCAGTCTGGTTTTTTTTTGATTGGTGAATTGAGACTATTTACCTTTTTGTCCTTCAACCTTCCTTCTAATCTCTTTTTCTCTTTATTACTCTTATTACTTTTAAATTTTCTCCCCAAAGTATAAAATTACTCAATTGAAGGGATATTTACTGTGTATAATTTTCTGGTTTGTTTTAGATTTTGTTACATAACTATAAATCTTATTCATATAGTTAAAGGAGGCAAATTAATAGTTACTACAGCTTCTTATTTTCTAGGCTCTGTAGATCCTATTGTCATTACTGATTGTATTACTATAGCCAAGGTGACATAGTTGTTCTGGTCAGTTGCTCTTCCTTGTATGCCATGACTGAGATTCTCTGAGGTCATAAACAATACTATAGTCCAATACCAAAGAACCAGGAGCTAGGCCAAATAGCCAGCAACTTCTCATCCCCAGTAAATTGAAGAGGTAGGATCTTGTGACAGACTCAAAAAGCCAAAAGCCAGCTACAACTAGAAGACATCTTTGAAAAGTAGTCATTTCCTAAGGATGTCTCAATACTAGTAATAAAGCTATCTACCATAAGCTTTTTATAACCATCAACAGATAAAATAAATTTTTAAAAATAGAAAATGAGACAACATGGAACCAAGATGCAACACCATCTCCTTATACTGGAGTTGCTGTAAATAAGTTTAATCTTTCTGATATGTGTATTATTTCTAATTCGCAACATATAAATTTAAAGTGCAAAGTAGTGTTAGTATAGACACACAGTGGACCCTCGAATTACAACTGGCCTCACATATGAACAACTCGGGTTACGACCAGAATTTTAGTTTTAACTTATGACTAAAGTCTTGAGTTATGACTCGAATTCCAGTCTTTCTGTGTGGGGTTAATTGAGAAATCCTGGCCCAATGTCTAAGAACACTGAGATCTGCCTACAAAAAGGCGTGGCCTAAAATTATTCATGCGAGAGACTTTGAAGGCTGTGTGAACTAACCTGAGTGTTCAATTGACCCCATTGATGATGACACTGTCACTGTAGCAGAGTCCATAGGCTTGCAGGTAGACAGTGGTGATGTTGAGGAACTGATGAAGGAACACTCAGAGGAACAGTCTACAGAGGAACTTTAGCAACTTCTGGCTAAGCCACAGAGAATGCAGCTGAGGAGCTTTCTGAAGAGGAGGGGGAGTATCAGCAATCAGTGCAGCAAAGTCCTTCTTCTGAAGTAAAGGAAATCCTGAGAAAATGCACAGAGCTACAAACATTTGTAGAGAGACCCACCCAGACAGAGAAAAAGCCAACTGTTACATTCTCTTGCTTAATGACAATGTCATGTCATACTACAGAACAATGTTAAAGAAAAGACAGAAACATACAACCTTAGACCAGTTTTTAGTTCTGAAAAGGTTGAGACCTAGTGAATCAGAAGCTGGTCCTAGTGGGCTACGGACTCTCCCAAGGAGAGAAAGGACACTAGAGGACCAGATTCCTGATGTTCAGTGGAAGGGGACTCTCCTTCCAAACAATAACCACCTTCCATTTTATCCTCTCTTCCTGCAAGCCAAAGATGTCCACTCACTGAATGGTGAGTACAGTATAAAATTGTTGTTTCTGGTAAAATAGGCACATTTTATAACTTTTTAGTGAATACACACTAGGAAAATTATTGGTGTTTATGGTAAATTATGCACATTATACAACATTTTTATTATGGAAAGGTTAGTTAAGGAGTGCTTTGGGAGGTTCAGAATGCATTATGGGTATTTTATTTCTTATAAGAAAAATAGTCAACTTGCAATCAACTTGAGTTACAACTAGCCCTCCAAATGAATTGAGTTAATAAGTCAAAGGGTCCACTGTAAATAATTTATGAGTAACATTTTATGAGCAAATATTTTTCTTAAACTTTTGTTTGTTTTGCTTTTGTTGTTTTGGGTTTTTTTGAGACAGGATCTATGTAGTTTAGACTGGCCTCAGACTCACTATGTAGCCTGGACTGGCCTTGAACTCATGGTGAACCTCCTGCCTCAGCCTACTGAGTGCTGGGATTACAGGTGTGCACCACCATGCCCAGTTTAAACTTATAAGTGTATAATTTAATATGTACAGAAGTTTATTGGATGGTGTTTTATAATAAAATCCTTCTTTGCCTGTTTATATTATAACTCCATTTTTTTATCCTTTAGGGCCTGAGAGAACAGGAAAAGAGCATATTCTGAGTTATAGTAATTTATAAGATTATTTTAACCTTATTCATTTATTTATTTTTTGAGATGGTCTCGATATGCCTGTGGCTTGCTGATATGTCCTCTGTAACCTGCTGACATGTCCTTAGGATTGCATGTGGCCTGCTGACATTTTCTTTGACCTCAGTAAAATGCAAGCTACATTTCTCCAAGATGGCAGGTGGGGTCATTCGAACTGGCTATGTCCCTGTCCGCCCTTTATTGCATACAACCAAGGCATACTGTTCAAACTTACAACCTACCACTTGGAGTTATTGTTTTGTACAGTTCTGAACATCTTGTTTATAGAGCTTTAGTACACCATGTTTATACAGTACTGTAATTTTTGCTTATTGTCCTGTACAGTTATGCACTTTTATGCTGTGTTATACATTACAGTACTGCATATAAGGGTTATGCAAATAAAAGCAAAATCATTAAGTTGGAGTTTCCTTTTACCACTTCTTTTTTCTGAATATTGTAATGTACCTACTATATACAAGTCCTCATTTAGTGACCAATTCATTTAACACCCTAGTCACAGGAATGTAACTTGGTTGTTAAAGAAGGAATGTCTGTATTAATGTTAGGTCAATCTTATGAGTCAGGTACTATTATTATGTTCATTTTACTGATAAGGAAACAAAGCAGAAATGGAAAAGATAATTTGCTGGGTCACAAAGTGCAAAAACAATGGAAGTATATCTAATTGTCTCTAAACAAGCTGGGTGAATACAGTTGACCTCTAATGTATTTCCTAATGTTCATTTTAAGGCCTTTTCTTTTTAAACACTCCCTGTAGTTTTCAAGGAATTGATTTTAGTCAGGCTGTAACTAATTTAAAGATAAAATGATAAAAGTCCTTAAGTTAAGAGTTAAGGAATTATTGCTTATGAACTGTAATAAGATAGTTGGGAGGCTTCGAAAGATACTTCATGGATGTAGTCAAACTAGAAAGTTATTTGGTTAAATTTTTTTCATTGGTTTTGGGGCAAACAGATTTAAGAAATATGGAGAGATACTCCCATCTCACATTTAGATGATAATCAAGACAAAATTAATAATATCAGTACTCAGGAGGCTGAGACAGGGAATGGAAAGTTAGAGGCCAACTTGGCCTATGCAGAAAGAAATTATCTAAAAAAAAAATTTGAAAAAGTAAGTGTGACTTCATTTCTGGATTTTCTTAAAATACTTTTTTGGGGTATACTGTGGGTTAAACCCAAGGTCTTCACACTGAGCTACATCCTCTGCCCCCCTATTTTGAAACAGAGTCTCACTAGTTGCCCCGGTCTGCTTGAACTTTCCATCATCCCGTCTCAGCTTTCTGAATGCTGAGATTACAAACATGAACAACCATCCCTAGCCACAAATACTTTTTCTTTTGAAACTGAAAGTTATTAGGAGTTTCTGTCCATTTTTCTGGAGAAAAGAACAAGTAATTTTATAGCCAACCAACCATGAATGAATTATTGCTTACTACCAGATTCTATGTATAAGTAGGTGTTAGAATTAATATGAATCAAAGCAGAGGAATACCAGAATGGGACAAAGTTTATCCTATGAATAAATTATTTTCTAAAAGAAGAGGTGAGTAATAAAATGTTTCGTAGTTACTTCCTCATTGCTGAGACAAAATACCAGGCATCCAAAGTTAAAAGAGGAAGGGTGTATTTTAGCTCACATTTTGTAGAGGTTTCAGTCCATAGTTGGCTGGGTCCAAGGCAGGGGAGCATGGTGGAGGGGCATCACAGAAGAGAATTAGTTCATGGCAGGGCAGGCAGAAGACAGTAAGCAGCAAGCAGCAGAAGCAAGCCTCCCTTTCCCTCTTATCTCACTCAGACTACAAGCCTTTTGGGTGGTGCCACACACACTCAGGGTGGAGCTTCCCATTACCCACACCCAGAACTATGATAAACCAATTAGTGGACTAATCCAGGACCACACACACTTAACCCACATTCACACACTCTAAATTCAGCAACCTCCAAACCCCATCTATGAATGCGTGGGGCTTTGGAAAGGATATCTAGATACAAGTCATGACAAAGTATAATCATGGTTCTGAAAATTTAATTACACAGCAAAGAATTCATTCAGGAGAGAGGTGCTGGGAGTGCTGTACTGTAGATCACTATGGCCAGGCCTAACTCCCCTCCTCCCGCCCATGAGGTAGGGCCCTGTGGGAGGAGAACAGGTAACAAGAGGGTGTGGCAAAGCAAGGCCTGGCCAAGAAAAGGACCTGTCTTCCTCCGCATCCATTCCACATAAAACTATCAAAGCATGATGACCCTCAGACCTTGGCTATGCTCCAGGTTCTGGTTACAGACCATCCCTTTTACCTCCCCCTGCACTTCCCTTATCTCTAACACTATAAATAAAGTGCTGCAGTTCTCAGGAAGTCCTTTTCTCCTGTCAGGAGTGAGGCTCCACCTGGCCCCAGCTTTTGTATCTCTTTGTTCGGTCCTTTTTCTTCATCCCTCATCATTCCCCCTCCATGGACCCTTCAGCTGCTCAGGCCATGGCAGAAAGGAAAGTAAATAAAGACTGATAAGCTTAACTTTCTGATACTTTAAATATAATATGACCTAAAAGAATTCTTGATGTTGTTTTTTGTGCAAGATTAAGTGTTTGTGTTTTAACATTTGGATCTTTGATCCATTTTGATTTTAGTGTAGTATATGATGAGATACATGGGTCTACACTTAGTCTTCTGCATGTGGACAGTCAATTTTCCCAGGACCGTTATTAAAGAGGTTATCTTACTTCCAGTGTATGTTTTTGGCCCCTTTCTCATGTCAAAGATTAGATAGCTGGATGTGGCTGAGATTATTTCTGCTTCCTCTCTTCTGTACCATGGATCTACATGTCAGTACCATGCTGTTTTTATCACTGTAGCTTTATGATGTAACTTGAAATCCAGGATTGTGATGCTTCCAGCTTTGTTCTTATTACCCATGATTGCTTTGCTATTTTGGGTCTCTCCCTCCCTCCCTCTCTCTCTCTCATTTTTAAAGACAGGGTCTCAATATGTAATTCACTGACCTTGAACTCACTGTGTACCCCAGGCTACGCTCAAACTCGCAGCAATCCTCCGGCCTCAGTCTCGCAAGTGTGGCATTACAGGCATGTGTTTCCATGCCTGGCTTATATTTTGGGTCTCTTTTGGTTCTGTATGAATTTTAAGATTGTTTTCTGTAGATTTATAGGAATACTGTTGGTATTTGGCTGAGATTGCTTTAAATGTACATGTCAGTTTTGAAAATATGGCCATTTTGACAATACTGGTTGTGCCTACAAAGGAACAGCAGACGTCTTTCCATTTTCTTATGTCCTCTTTGATTTCCTTCTTTCAGAGTGCTGCAGTTTTCATTGTAGGGGTCTTTCACTTCCTTGGTTAGGTTAATTCCTAAGTATTTAATTTTTCATGATGCTATAATGAATAGTATTGTTTTCCTAATTTCTTCTCATTGAGTTTATTATTGCTGTACAGGAACACCATTTATTTTTGTGTGTTGATTTTGCATCCTGCTACATTGTTGATTTTGGCTATTTATTCTAGGAGTCTTTTGGTGGAATTTTTTGGGTTTTGTGTGTAGAGGATCATGTCATATCTATACGTACATATCTATAGAAACATATATTCCTGTACATATCTTATTTCTTTCTTTTGCCTGATTGATCTGGTTAATTTTCAAGGACTGTACTGAACAGAAGTGGTGATAATGGAGATCTTTGTCTTCTTCCTGGTTTTAAAGGGAAAGTTTTCATGTTTTCCCCCCTTTAATATGATGTTGGCAGTAGGTTTGTCATGAATGGCCTTTACCAGATTGAGATGTCCTTCCATCTCTGTTTTCTTTAGGGTTTTTATCATGAATGGAATGAATGTTGGATTCTATCAAAAGCTTTTTCTGCATCTATTGAGATCTTCATGTAATTTTTGTCTCTGTCTGTTTATGTGATGTATCACATTTATTGATTTGCGTATGTTGAACCATCTTTGCATCCATGGAAAGAAGCCTACTTGGTCATGATGTATGATCTTTTTGCTGACTTGTTGCATTCTGTTTGCCAATATCTTGTTGAGAATACTCCTTAAAGACATTGGCCTGTTATTCTCTTTTTTTGGTTGGATTCTTGTCTGGTTTTGAAACCAGGGTAATACTAGCTTCCAGGAATTACTTTGGAAGTGCTCCTTCCCTTTTGATTTCATTGAAGAGTTTGAGCATTAGATTAAGTTGTTGTATAATTTGGCAGTGAATCCATCAGGACCTAGGGTTTTCCTTAGCTGGTAGGACTTTATTACTCCTTCAATTTCATTTCCTATTATTGGATTATTCAGGGTTTTTCTATCTCTTGGTTCAGTTTTGGTAATTCATATGTATCCAGATGACTATCTATTTCTTCTGAATTCTCCAGTTTATTGGCATATAAGTTTGTGAAGTAGTTGCTAATAATCTTCTAGATTTCAGCAGAAGTCTATGAGGTCTATTTGTAATTTCACCTTTTTCATTTCTAATCATATTGATTTGTGTCTTTTCCTTCTTTTTTTTGGTAAGATTAGTTAAGTGTCGGGCCGGGGATTTAGCTCAGTGGTTTCACCGCCTGCTGTGCAAGCACAAGGACCCGAGTTCGATCCCTGGTACCAAAAAAACAAACAATCAAACAAAAAACAAGATTAGTTAAGTGTCTATTTTATTTATCTTTTCAAGTTTTTTTGGTCTCTATTTCATTTATTTTTGCTCTGATCTTTATAATTTCCTTCCTTGTAGTAGCTTTGGATTTGGATTGTTCTTGTTTTTCTAGGACTTTGAGGTGCATCATTAGCTTATTTATTTGACCTCATTCGGTTTTTCTGATGTGGGCATTCACAGTTGTAAACTTCTATCTTAGGGTTGCTTTCATTGTGTCACATAAGTTCTGGTATGTTGTACTGATATTATTATTTAATTCTAGAAACTGTCTAATTTCTTCTGTGACCCTTTGACTATTCAAGAGTGTATTATTTGATACTCATGCATTTGCATAATTTCTGTGATTTCTTTTGCCATTCAATTCTAGTTTCATTGAACTATTATCTGATAATATATGTGGTATATGTTTGTTTTTTACATTTACTAAGCATGTTTTATTGGGTATTATGAAGTCTATTTTGAAGAAAATTCTATGTGCTGCTTAGAAGAATGTGTATTCTCTTATTGTTGGGTGGGACATTGTGTAGATATCTATGAAGTCCATTTGTTAGAAGGTTTGTTTCAACCAACTCTGATCTTTCTTGACTTTTTTTGTCAAGGTGATCTATTTGTGTTAGTAGGGTATTGAGGTCCCCCATTATGGTTGTATTTATGTTATCTGATCTTTCATGTCTAGCAGTGTGTGTTTTATGAAGTTGGATGCACCATTGTTTGGTATATATATCTTTATAATTGTCAGGTCTTTCTGTTGAATTGTTCCCTTTGCCTCTTCTGATCAGTTTTGGCTTGAATTTTACTTTGTCTGAAAAGAAGATAGCTTCTCCTTGTTGTTTTCATTTCATGGGCTTACATATAACATCTCTTAACTGTTTGCCAGGGATGTAGCTCAGTGGCACTGTGCCTGCCTGGTAAGTGTAAGATCCTGAGTTTGATTGCTGGTACAAAAAAAAAAAAAAAATCTCTCAACTGTTAGTGTACTAGAATAAAATAGTCTCCACATTTGCCACTTGCTTTCAATAGATCTATTTTAATTTTTTTTTGCACTGGGGATCAAACTCAGGACCTTGTGAGGAGGCACTATGCCACTGAGCTAAATCCCTGCCTGACTCATTTTAATTATTACATCAAGTTATTTGATAAGATAATTATGCAGATTAAAGGAATAGTCAATGAAGGTTTCTTTTTAAAGTGAAGGGACACAGGAAAACAATTTTATTAGACATTTAATAATCTGAACAAGTAATCTCCAATTTTTGCCCGTATTTTCCTCATTTTGAAAATATATCTTTCAGATGGGCAAAGTTCTCTGAAACAGTCAGCTGCTTATATCACCTTTCATGTATGAATCTGGAACATGCCCATTTTGTAAACAGTGACTACAAGGGGACTGAGATATGAAGACAGACAGGGAGAGAGAGGAGGGGGATGTGAAAGGAATGAAGATGTGTTATGTACATGTACCAATCTCCCATGATGAATGTAATCATCATACTAATAAAAATAATAATTAAAAATGATTACACATTTCAAATATATGACTACTAGGTCCCAGTTTATTGTTAATTCTTGTTTGTCTTGCATTTCTATCATCAGAACACAAGACTTGCAGATTTTTTTTAATAGACAAGTACCCTTTTATTGAGAAGTAAGACAAATGCATTTACAATATTCAATCGTTAGATTATATAATCTGACTGAGACTTTTTAAAGCAGCAGTATACCATGAATTACAATTTGTAAGGGGAAAAGAAAGACATTCCAAATGTTTGTTACAGAAAATACATTGGAACAATGACAGAAACACTTAAGGCTATATAGTATTAGACCTTTTCCTCCATCTCTATAGAAAAAAAATCAGTACATTTTTGTCATGAAGACAGGCGGCTGATTTTGGAAGGGAAGAAACAATAAGACAGGGCTTCTGGACTTCTTTTTTTTTTTTTTTTTTTTGGTACCAGGGATTGAACTCAGGACCTTGTGCTTGCAACGCAGGTGGTGGCACCACTGAGCTAAATCCCCAGCCCAAACTTCTGTTGAAAGGCTAGTATGTTTAAAAATAGAGCCTCATCAAGGTTCAGAATAAGAAATATACACTGCCAAGCAGTCCCACACTCACAGGATATTAACTGCACACTCGTTAGAAACTAAAAACTGCTCCAGTCCCTCCACCTCACTGAGGACTCAGAGATTACAAGAGTCTTTTCAAGTCCAATAATGCTTTCTGAAATAAGATTGTTGAAAAAGGGATCTCTGTTAACAGTGCAAAGAGCATTTTGATAGAAATTCATGTTTACAAAGAAGTTAAATGATACAGGTGTTCCTTACACCAGCAGATGCTGTCCTTGCCCTAAAAAGGGAGAAATACCTAGCTAGCCACAGTAGCTAATATGGGTCAGTCAAAAATATGTGTAGGAGTCCTACAGGGCATCTTGTATAAGTCAATTCCTAAAGTATATGTATTTGACACTCTCCAAGTGAGGATATTACTTTTTTTGCATACATTTTTTTTTTTTTTAGGTACCGGGGATCGAACTTGGGTCCTTGTGCTTGCGCAGCAGGTGGCGAAACCACTGAGCTAAATCCCTGGCCTGGATATTACTTTTTTTGAAGAACATCAGACACATCACTAGGTCTCTTATTCCATGAACTATTGAGGTAGGAGTCTCCATTTGTCTCATTTTCACAGATTACATCATAAAGTCAAATGCAAGTACCAAACACAACAGTAATCCACAAGACTGAACCATTACACTTTGTACTGAGTCTTTCCTTCTGTAGACAAGCAACATTGGGAATTCTTTGTGCATTCTGACATAACTAAAACAAGCAAAAAAAGCTTAGATATCTTGTAGACATGTTTGTAAATAAATATCACAAATTTTAATTATGCCTTTATGTTTTAAGAAGCTTTGCAACTATTAAAAAAATAAATAGAGGGCCGGGGATTTAGCTCAGTGGTTCTGGCACCTGCCTCGCAAGCGCAAGGACCAGAGTTCGATCCCCGGTACCAAAAAAAAAACTAGTGCAATCATTAGTCATAAAATAGTACTGTGGATATTGAAATGTGTTCCTACATCTACAACAAAAGCTGTGACCTTAGAAAAGGAAATGACTGTTGTTTCTTACTATCAATCAGCAACAGAAGGAAGAAAAAGAAAACACGTCTTTAAGAAACGACATGCAGTTTAATTACGGTAAAATAGTGTTAGTAGATATTTTCTCCACTAACTCAAGGACAAGAGTGATCACGGGAAGCATGTGTCACACCTTCTGATATTTGTGTGTTATGAAAAAGTTGAAAATACAGGAAAGCTCATTAAGTGAACATCCCTTAAACAACAGTTATAGGTTTTAACATGTTACATGTCTTAAATATTACCAAAAGTTAGTTTAATTTATGAAAAATAAACCACTGCTGAATTTAAAAATAAAAAAAAGAAAAACAACATTATGATGGAAAAAACCCATTTAGTATGCATCATTTAGTATCTTAAATAAAAGACTATTCAAAGAAACAGGCTATGTAACCCATGACTTCCTGGTCACGAATGCTTTCTGTTAAATGCTTACATGTAATGAACAATACAAACATGTGTGCAGATTGGACTTCCAAGAAGTATGAGTGTTTTTAGAGTATGTCACTGACCAAATTGCTTCATCAGCTGGAATTTAGAAACTAAAAGTTAGTAAAGGATGACTTAGAATGTCTAGCTAGTTCAGATTTTCACTTGGCTTTAAAATATTAAGTTTCAGAAGAACCATAAAAGTTTTATTTTAATCACGTTTACCCAAAAAAGTGATTCAAAACATGAAAACGGGCTTTCCTGGGGTTAAATACATCAAAATGACATAGGCACTTCCAATTCATGCATCACTCTCTGAGACACAGTGCAACTGGAAATGTTTTTGCCATCACAGTGGATATTTCTAAAAGCCAATGCTTAGGGATGCTCCTGAACCTTAAAAATAAAAAGAAGTAACAGCACAGAGTTTTCTAAGGATGGCTGTGTTTCCGCACACTGCAGAAAGACAAGAAAAACAGCCTTCTAGAGTTTCAATCTGCATTGTAAAATGGATTTCATCTCCCTCAGCTTGCTTGCTGACTTCTCAGACCTCTTGATCAGCAGCCTATTTTCACTGATTCTTTGCTAACTGCTGTTGGTACTCTGCAGGCTTACACATTTAAACTTCTGTAAAGAACACTGCAAGCTATTTCATGTAATTTAAGTTTGTGCTGAATGTTCTTCAAAGGATTTTATAACTAATACAATATTTTAAATGAGTCTTCAAATTCACTTGTTGTTATACCATATTGTTGCTTTCTCCAACTTTATCTACAAATGATCTGATTCCAGGTAAATTTAAGAGGGATCCAAGGACCAGCGCTCTTCTAATAAAGCCAACAACCACAGGAAAGATGCCCCCGAACAAGAGAAAGAATCCATAAATTTCTAAGATCATGCCTATCAAAGGCCAACCAATAAGGACTACAAATACACCACCCAGAAAAAATCCTTCTGTAGCTTTCATTGTATGTTTTTGGAAGAAGAATCTGAATTTTCTTTCTAAACCAATTACAGAAGTCAAGCCAGCCACAAATAAAACATTTCCAGTAGCCAGTAGTGCTTTGTCAAAAAAGAGAATCACAGGCAGGGGATTTAGCTCAGTGGTTTTGCCGCCTGCTGCACAAGCACAAGGACCCGAGTTCGATCCCCGGTATGAAAAAATAAAAATAAATAAAAAAATAGAATTGACCTGAAAGTAAAAAAACAAAAAACAAAAAACAATTGATGAACACACAGAAAGATGAATGCACTCTTTAAAGAATGACCTCTTTGCACTGTCCTCTACCACTATCAAGTTATCTCTTTTTCCTTTGGAGAATACAGTAAATCATCTTCATGTTATATTAAAAAAAACAAACTAAAGGATGGTGCAATTGTGACTCATTTCATTATTATATCCTTTTAGGCAATCCCATCCTTTTTCTTAATACTTTACCTAATTATCCTCCAAAGGCCTCACTTCTTTTTAAAAATTTTTCCATGTATGCCAAGCAAGCACTCTACCATTGGGCTACATCCCCAACCCTAGCTCCACCTGCTTTAGAACAACTTCTTGCAGGTTAGAATTTCAACCTATGAGTTCTTGAAGGACACAAATACTCAGACCAGAGCAATATTGATAAGACCCAAGACAGCAAGCTTGCCCCTTCTACTATCCAAAGACAGCTACAAGGTCCTCTGCAGACACTTAATTATCTGGCATCTCTATCTTGGAATTCCTCAGTGTGCAGGACAGTGAGAAGTAAATTTTTGCTACTTATAAGTTATCCTGTTTATAGTATTTTGTTATAACAGCCTGAATAGACTAAGATACATGTCTATTTACCCTACTCATTCTGGGATGATCTCCTCTTTCTCCTTTTCCTTCTTCTTCCCCCTCCTCCTTCTCTTCCTCTTCTCCTCCCCCCCCCTTCTTCCTCTGGTCTTTCTCCTTCTTTTTGGGGGGGCTTTTTTATTGGTACTGGGGATCAAACTCGGGTCCTTCCGCTTGCGAGGCAGGAGCCGGAACCACTGAGCTAAATCCCCGGCCAGTCTTTCTCCTTCTTTTTATGAATGTCCTTATTCTACCTTTAAAACATTGCCAATTGCTATTTACATGTAGTCAAGAATCTCTCTTTTTTTGGTACCGGGGATCCAACTCGGGACCTTGTGCTTGCTTGAGAGGCAGGCGCCAGAACCACTGAGCTAAATCCCTGGCCAAGAATCCTTCTTAAGGGAGCTCCCCGAACCCACTTTATTTGCAGGTGTGCACTAAATTTTTGCTTTTGATTTTCATTCCTTTTTTAGGGTTTTAAATTTGACAACCAAACTCTTTCTCTTCCACTTTCCAAAACACTCAGCATACACACTATACAAAGGGAAATAAATGTATATTTGGTGCTATCTTCTCATGAATATAAACTTTGAAGAAAGGATTTTATCTTTTTCGAGTCCATAGAATACCTCTTTTGGTACTGGGAATCGAACTCAGGGCCTTGAGATTGCCAGGGAGTCCATAAAATACTGATGGGGTAAACTGTGCAGGATTTGAGGTGTGGTCATACTTCTAATTAATTCTGTGAGCATCTCCTCCCTGAAAGGAGGCCTTTTGAGACCATGAAATTGAATGTTTTTTCAACCTGTTAAGGTCCCATTTTCCTCAGTTCTTTTCTTGGAAAGAGAAGCAGTAAATTTACATCCAGAGCAATCAGTCAAAGGTGGAGACAGGGTGACAGAGGTAGTGGAGGAAAAGAGAGACTGACTAGTAATAGTGTGTAAATTCTTCCAGGCCAGAGTCTTTGAGTTATTTTGCTTACGTCACATTATCAGCATTTTAAACTGCTGTCTGGTACATAGCAGGTGTTCAGTAAATATTTCTTGCACTGAGTGAAAGAAGTAACTTCACACTTTTTTTTTTTCCAGAGATGTAGTTTGTGGTTTTAGGACTCAGCAAGGTCCTAGATGTTCTAGGGAACTCATCCATTTCTCTCTGCAAGCTGAGGAGTGTTTTAATTTTTCGGTAGTGGGGATTGAACCTGGGGCCTTTGCATCGAGCTACATCTCCAGTACTTTTAAACTTTATTTTGAGACAGGGTCTCTCTAAGTTGCTAAATTGGCCAGGCTGGGCTGGAATTTGCCATCGTCCAGCTTCAGCCTCCCAGGATGCTGGGATTACGGGCGTGCATCGCCGCGGGTGGCTCTGGGCGTCTCAGGGCCAGCTGCAGTTCTCCAGCCTTTCTGCGACTGCAGGAGCGGGACTCGGTGCTTTCAGAGAGGAAAGTGTCCTACAGCGCCGCCGCCTCGCTCCCAGGCCAGGGTGGTTCGTCTGTTTTGGCCCCCTGGCTGCGACGCGGCCTCCAGTCCCTCTTTCCCCCTCTAGTTCCCTCCACGGCTCCCTACTCTCGCACACTACTTCCACACCCTCGCCTCCCGCGGCCCCGCCCCCGGCCTCCCCGCGGCCCCGCCCCCGGCCCCCCCCGCGGCCCCGCCCCGTTTCCGACAGGTCCTCCCCCTCAGCCCGCCCCTTACTAGCTCGAGGCCCCGCCCTTTGCCCCCAGTGTCCCCGCCCCCCTGTTCCCCGAAGCCCCGCCCTTTGCCCCGGGGCCGCTGCCACTCTGATCCGTGGCCCCGCCCTTTGTCCCCCGGGGCTCCGCCCCTCGCCTCCCCTTGACGTGGCAAAGGCGGCACCAGCCGGGCCGGCCTGGCCGAGGTCCTCGCGGAGGCCGGAGGCGGGGCGGCGCCGGCCCGGATTGCGGTGCCACGGCTGCTCCTGCTCGGTAGAGCGGACTGACTTCGCCGGGCGGAGGCTGCGGCTGGCTCGGATCTCGTCGTAGGGCGCTGGTAAGGGCCCACTTCGCGGCCATCTGCTCTCCGCTGCCCGGGGCCGCGGCGCCCAGCGTGGAGCCAGGGCTGGCGGCGGCGGCCTGGGGCCCGGGTCTGGTGGTCCCGGCCCTGCCCTGACGCCGCCTGCGGCGGGCGAGGCGCGCAGGAGGCTCGGCCCGGGCGCCCGGAGCCCGGAATCTGTCACCCCGGCCCGCCTCGCCCTCCTTCGCTGTCCCGGCCCGGCTCCCGGCGCCCGCTTCGGGTGGAAACTGAGAGACGGCGTGAACGGGCCCGGTGCCCACACCACCCGGGACCCAACCGGGACCCTCCCTCCCTCCCTCCCTGCCCAGCCCGCGCTCGGGCGCTGGTGCTGCTCGGTTCACCCCTTGCCGTATCTCAGGTGCCCTAGACTTTGAACCGAGCTGACTTCATCACCGACTGTCGGCCGTTGGGGTTACAGAGGTGAAGGGGAAAGTTAATGCCCTGGGCCTTGGTTACTGATCGAGCTCAGTTTTCAGACCAAGACTGATCCTATACCGTTGAGCTTCCGTTCTGCTAGTAGTGTTTGCCCCTTCTCGGGTAAGGAAAAGTCACAGAAGTTATAGTGAATCCACATGTATCACTGGGGAAGAGATGTTGAATTCACGTTCTCACATGAACTTCCTTAACCTCTACCTCACAAAAACCACGGGTAATTAGCCAAGTTAATTTCAAAAACGTTTTTGATTTAAATATAAATGCATGTTAAATCTCCTATCTTCAGTAGTATCGTTAACATCATTTCAGAAAACCATCCATTTTAAGCTGACAGGAAATGTTAGAGTTAGATGGGACCCTGTAGTTTTATAGCCCAAATCCCTCATTTTACTGATGAGAAAATCGAGAATAAGGGAGATTAGGCTGTTTTCCAAAATCATAAAGCTACTCCTTAGTCCACCTCATTGAGGATTTTACCGCTGAGAAGTAGGAGAGGCACATTTAACTGTCTAGCAATAAATGCATCTGATTGAAAGGAATTCTAATTTTACTTGCAGTTTTGTGTGTTTTTCAATTGAGTACGTTTAAAAGGGCTAAAATTGGAATAGTGAAAAACTAATTTAAAGGGAATTCCTTTTAAAATGCTCTGGGCAAATATTTAAAGTGACATATTGCTTTGCTTCTAGGTTGCATTGAAAATGGAGCATTTCTTTAAAATGTTCTTTTATTTTTTTTTTAAAAAAGATCAGCTTGTTAAGTGTGCGTTCTAATATAGTATGAATAATATTTATTTGGTTTTATGCTTTTATGTGAGCATGTTAATTTTAGGGGATAGAGTGCTTGTCAGATAATGACATTTTATATAAAACTAGCTTTTAGAAGGACATTTGGACTTGAATTAATGATTTTAACCTTGAGCAGTTCCTACTTTTGAAAGGTGAGGGAAGAAAAGGAGATGTGGATGGCTGTGCAGTTGGACCAATTAAGAAAAAAACAAGGGGGACTTTCATCAAACTGTTGCTGGGAGTTAAGAATGTAAGAAACATAGTGGATGTGATTTACTGAGCATAGGCTATTAGTGCAGAATGATTGAGAGAAAAAAATGTGAGAATTGTGCTCTACTGTTATTCAGGTGATGTTGTCCTAAAAAGTACGAATGTGGGATTATAATCCAGCCTGCTATTTGTTGTAGAAACCTAAACCAGGCTGTTGACTGTAGGTAAATATCTTCCTGCTAAGGCTCCTAGAGCTTTTCTCAGTGAGGTTCCCCAGCCATCTTGGGGCTTTGGTTCACAGGATCCCTTTATAATCTTCAATATTATTTGAGGATCTAAAGGAAAAAACAGCTGTTTTAATAGAAGGTAGGTTTTCATGACTACTTCTGCAGTCTGTTGAAATATGCTGTATGAAGGAAATTTGGCTTTATATAGAAACATAGTTGGAAAAGGAAGAGATTTAACAATAGCTTCTTCAGATAATTATGCATATTCTTGTTTGATATCACACCAAATCCCAGTAGTTTTAATTAAGACATTAAAGGTTAATTCCAGTGTGGGATCTGAAACCTTAGAAGCGAATATTTTGAATTCATATTAAAGCCCATTGATTATTCTCCACTTTGAATGGTTTATCTACCATATATGATATTGTAGGATCATAAATTGACCATTTGGGAGATTTTGCTTCACTGAATATGTGTGTATTCTAAATCCTCAAGTTTCATTATACAATGTCAAAAACCACATTAATTCAATCACTGCTCTCATCAGGAGAATCTTTACATATTAGGAAGGTATCAAGCTCTTGTATAGATACAAGATTGTAAAAACTTTAATATTTGCTTTGAAGATCAAATTTTATTAGTAGCAACAAATATTGTTGTTTTCCTTGAAGTAATGTGGCATTTGAGAAAATGTGTGAAGTACTTCTTATATATTGTCTTTGGGAGAATGGAGAAAGTAGTGACTCAAAACATTTTTTGTGTTTAGTGTTTCAGTGAACAACCACGATTGGTCTAGTGTGTTTTAGTGGGTATTTTAATGCTTTTTGGAGATAATGTTTTAGATTATAGGTGCAATTATAAGTGCAGAGAATTTGATTTGCTTTTTTGTTCAGGAGTAATAATGGGAGGGATCACATAGTCCTAGAATTTATAGTCACATTTGCAACATGAAAGCTGTTTGTTAAAACTAGATATTTTTCCTCTCTGAGGGAAGTTGTCATTTTTCTTATTGTTGCTTCTTATTTTATTTTTTTTGGTGAAACGGGTTTGAACCCAGGGCCTTTACACTGAGCTAAGTCCCTAAACCTTTTCCTTTTTTCTTTTTTGTTGAGACAGAGTGTCGCTAAGTTGTCCATGGTGGCCTCCAACTTGGAACTCCCCGGCCTCAGTGTACCCTGGAGCTGGGACCAGACCTTTGTTTGGTCGTTATCATCCAGCAGTCACTTTTTCTTGAAAACCCATACTCCTATATTTACACTATAGTTTAGTCTTATCTTAGGATTTTTCTCTAGCCATTATACACCTGTGAAATACACATGCTCATTTGGTTGGTTTTTTTTTTTTTTTTTGGTACCCTGGATCGAACTCAGGTCCTTGCACTTGCAAGGCAGGCGGCGGAACCACTGAGCTAAATCCCCGGCAACATGCTCATTTGATTAGTGCAACAGTCTCTGGTTGTCTGTGGCATTCTGGCATGATAGAAATAAGGCAGTTTTTCTTTTATATTTTTCTTATTTCTTTTAAAGAAAAGAATGGAAAGTTGCTTAAAATACTTAGATTGTTAAGCTTCTTTTATTGTAATTTGTATATCAACATCTATTTGAAAGTTTTTCTAAAATTAAAATTGTTTTACCTAAATTTGTATTTCCCCTTCCTTCATATTTTAGTTTCTTTCTCTTTTTTTATTTTTTATTTTTTGAGACAGGATCTGCTTTGTAGTGCAGGCTGGCGTTGAACTCACTGTTTAGCCCAGGTTGCCTCAAACTCCTGGCAATCCTCCTGCCTAAGCCTCCTGAATGCTGGGATTACAGGCATGTGCCTCCATGCTTGGCTCCTTAGTTTCTTGTCTCACTGTTTTTCTTAGCAACTTTAACATCCATGTTGGTTCTTCTGACATCCTAGGTTCACAATTCTTAAGCTCTTTTAACTTTGCCCTTCATTGCTGCCACATAGCACTTGAAACTCTTTATCCTCCTACACTTTTGGGTTCTTCAGCCTCCTTCCATGACTACCACTGTTGCAATTTGAGAGCCTGAGAGATAGAAGGATGCCTAGGTGGGAAAGCTGACATTCTAGGCAGGGAGTTAGTAACAAAATTGAGCTGTCCCTTAATGCTAGACCTTCCCTAGAGTGGCCTCCTCTTCCTCTGGTGATAAACTTAAATTATTATATTGGAATGATATATCTCAAATTAGAGTTTAAAATGTTCTCATAAGTTAGCATGTAAACATTTTCTTGTATTGTTTCTGCAGAAGAGGTTATATGATAGGTAAGTCACAGAATACCATGTAACAAGCATGTTGTTTACTGTGTCACAAATATCCTATATTTGCACAGTAAAAAGTTACTTGACTAGTGAATATATACCTAGTTTTAGGAAAATCATGTTTGTTATGTGCTATTAAATATTCTCTTACAGAAAGTTCATGGGAACTTAATCATTTCTGGTTAGAAACCATGTGAGTTTTAAGAGTTTATGATTTTGATATTTGTTTTGAGAATAGTGCAACTTACAAAGCTAATATTGAAAGCATAAGATCTAGGTTTATGCTGGGCATGGTGGTGCATGCCTGTAATCCTAGCACTGGGGAGGCTGAGGCGGGAGGGTTGCTGTGAATTTGAGGCCATCCTGGGCTACATAGTGGGTTCCAGGCCAGCCTGAACTATATAGCAAGACACTGTTTCAACTCCCACCAAAAAATAAAAGGATTTAGATTTACCATTCCTGCCCACTTTTGCCTTTTTTTCTCTATACACCTTTAAATAAATACCTGAGGACATTTGCTATTTTTTGCCATACTTTATACAAAAGTAAATAAAAAGTGTAAAATACTCTGCATTTGGCCTAATGAGGATTTGGGGTCTGAGTCATTATTTACTCATTATAAGTAGAGTTATTGTTGCTTGCTAATTGCTTTCTGAGATAAATATTTTGATTTGGTCATGATTTATAATGTGTTAGCATTGTTGAATTTGGGAAAACTTATTTTTAATCTTTTTAAGAGGATGCTAGATTTTAAAATATCTTTTGGTTTTGTTACAGAAGTAAGAATCAAGCTGTACAATGACAACCTATTTGGAATTCATCCAACAAAATGAAGAACGAGATGGAGTCCGATTTAGTTGGAACGTTTGGCCATCAAGTCGACTGGAAGCCACTAGAATGGTTGTTCCAGTGGCAGCCCTATTTACACCACTGAAAGAGAGACCTGACTTACCTCCCATTCAGTACGAACCTGTTCTGTGCAGTAGGACCACCTGCCGTGCAGTTTTGAATCCTTTATGGTAATTAACACAATGGGGACAAAACTAAAGTGGTGATACAATTGATTCAAAAGTGTAGTTTCTCCCTTAGTCATTCATATAAACATGCTTTTGTTTTTTAGTTAGTTTTAAAAATTAAAATAGTCAAATCCAAAAAGCTGTTAAGTTTTAGGATCATCCAGGTTGTAGTGAGCTGATAATATAAAAGAAACCAAATATAAAAGTGTCGCCATAAAGGGCAGTGGATTCTATTAGTGTTTTCTAGGCACTGGTGCTAAGTGTGTATCAACCCAGCTTTTATCATTAGTAAGGTCATGGTTAAGTGGCCGGTGTTTGAAGAATGTTAAGATTTCTTAAAGATTAAGCCAAGGCCAGGGTTTTAGCTCAGTGGTTTCAGCGCCTGCCTCGCAAGCGCAAGGTCCCGAGTTCGATCCCTGGTGCCAAAAAAAAAAAAAAAAAAAATAGGATACATGCTGTATAAGACAATTTCTCTAAAAATGCACTATTGGGGCTGGGGATTTAGCTCAGTGGTTCCGGCACCTGCCTCACAAGCGCAAGGTCCCGAGTTCAATCCCCGGTGCCAAAAAAAAAAAAAAGATTAAGCCAAAATCTTAGGAGTATTTTTTATTCCTCCTTCTGTTCCCTCTATCTGATTTGATAGCAAAGTGAATTAGACCTCAAGAATGTTATAGGTTCTGTGTTGTATACTCCACCTCCACTTATATCCTACTTACAAATAGCACTGTCTTTTTTTTGGAAATACAATTTTTTACTAACTAGATTCCCTGTTTTCATTCTTGTCTTTCAGCAGACTATTCTACCTAGAAGCTGTACTTTTATCAGTGGAAGTCAGATTATTAAAATCTTGTACTTGCATTTTATTACACTTGCAATGAAAAATCCAAACCCCTTATCAGGACCTGTAAGGCCCCGTGTGATCCAGCCTCTGTGTATCTCCCATCTTGTGTAATCTCTCTTCCTTATTTTTGTAATCTACATATCTTTTCCTCTTTTTGATCCTTGAATGTACCATGCTTATTCCTACCTTGGAACATGTGCAGTAGGAGTGCATCCTTCCTGGACTGCATTGCCTTTAGATTTTCCCATGACTATTTCCTTTCCATGCATGTCATACTTCGTTTCTCTACTTATAAGGCTTTCCTTTAACTTAGCTACCCATACACAGTCTCACATCCTGCTTTGTTTAATCTTTATTATCATTATCTAAAAGTATTTTTTGTGTACACATCTGCTTGTCTTTTCTTTTCTAAAATGTAAACTCCATGAAAGCAGCAACCTTTTCTTTCTTGTTTACTGCTGTATCACCAATACCAAAAATAAATTTTTTTTTTGAGACAACCTCTTGCTATGTTGCCCAGGCTGGTCTCAAACTCCTGGATTGAAGTAATCTTCCTGCCTGGCCTCTGGAGTAGCTGGTTTTATAGGCATGCCACTCTGCACCCACTTCATTCATTCATATATATATATATATATACTTTATTTTTGGTACCGGGGATCGAACTCGGGACCTTGCGCTTGCGCAGCAGGTGGCAGAACCACTGAGCTAAATCCCCAGCCCCACTTTATATATTTTTGAATTGAATAAATGTATTCTAGGTCTGTATGTAGATGTTGCTAATGTCATTTGAAGAAACACCTAAAATTATCTTAATTTTACTGTTGATTTTGGTATATATTATTTTATATTCACTAGGTGAACTTGTTTATGTTAAAAGTATGAATTAGATATTGGTAATACCTAAAAATACATTAACTTGAAATCACTTTGAATATCAGTTTGAATGTGTTCATAATTTAGAAGTTAATTTTATTGAAATTAGGATCCTTATTAAATTGAATTGAAATATAAACTACTTCATTTTGTCCTTTCTTGAAACAGTCAAGTGGATTATCGAGCAAAACTGTGGGCTTGCAACTTTTGTTATCAGAGGAATCAGGTAACTACCCCCACCCCCATTGCAGATGTTTATGCTATAATATTAGTCATATAGAAAAATATATATTTAAAAGTAATGATAAAATAATTAGCATTCACATAGTAAAATTATCTTTCTTAATTTGATGATCAAGAAGTAGGGGCTGGGGATGTAGCTCAGTGGCACAGCGCCTGCCTGGCAAGCATGAGGTCCTGAGTTCTATCCCTGATAACAAAAACAAAAAAGAAATAATTATTCTTAGTTTAAAAATTTATCAGTGGGGCCAGGGATTTAGCTCAGTGGTTCCGCTGCCTGCCTTGCAAGCACAAGGTCCTGAGTTTGATCCTCTGTACCAAAACCCCCCCCCCAACACAAAAAATTTTATTGCTGGGCCAGGGATTTAGCTCAGTGGTTCTGCTGCCTGCCTCGCAAGTGCAAGGCCCCGAGTTCGATCCTCAGTACCAAAAAAAAAAAAATTATTGCTGTTTTTGGCAAATAATTTGTTAAAAATTTTTGTGTTTTTCTTTCTGTAGTTTCCACCTACTTATGCTGGGATATCTGAACTGAATCAGCCTGCTGAACTTTTGCCTCAGTTTTCTAGCATTGAATATGTAGTTCTGGTAAGAACATTGGAGCAAATATTTAAGAAATTTAAATATTTAGTCAGTTTATACCAAAATAATTGCTTAGTTTAGCTGAATTACTAGGTGTCATCCATCACATGTTGAATTAGGATTCTGTTGTATGCACTGTTTAGTCTCTGACTCTTTTATATGCTATGCTGAAGTGTTAGTACCTTTAAAAAAACCTTATTTTTCTTATTGTGATTTTTTTTTTTAAAGCGTGGTCCTCAGATGCCTTTGATATTTCTCTATGTTGTTGATACTTGCATGGAAGATGATGATTTACAAGCCCTGAAAGAATCCATGCAGATGTCCTTAAGTCTCTTGCCACCTACGGCTTTGGTTGGACTTATTACTTTTGGGAGAATGGTGCAGGTTCATGAACTTGGATGTGAAGGCATTTCAAAAAGTTACGTCTTCAGAGGAACAAAGGATTTGTCTGCCAAACAACTGCAGGTAAATACGGTAGTTTTCTACCTGTCTATGACCATCACTTTATCTATGCTTATAAATGCCTTCTAGATGTATATTTCTGGAAAATAGAAAAATTATGAATGATAGAACTGTATTATAACAGAGGCTTTAAATTTAGTGTTGACCTTCATTTACTTTTGTGTGCCTTGAATTGTATATAAGATTGAAGACTATTTACTTTCAACTGTAGTTTTAAAATTTAAAGTGAAACTAAAGGTATTTTACTGAACCTTGGAGGGCTTACAGGAGAGTCATGCTGAAGGCTAAGAGAGAGCAACCATACAGTACATACTAGCTTTTGCTAATATATGACATCTCTCATTTAGGAACTAAACACTTTTAGTGTTTGGCAAGGGGAAATATTTTGTGATATGAGAGTTATTAATATATGAAAGTAATATTTTTAATGATGTTTGTCATTGGGGAAAACTGCAAGTTTTTTCTTCTAAGACAAGAGAGTCATTTGTAGCATAATAGGATCATCTGGAAATGTTTTAAAAATTTTTTTTTAAAGTTGGTGGCATATCCTTGTAATTCCAGCAAATATGCACTAATAAAAAATTGTTTTGTTACTAGTTGTGTAACCTTGGACAGATTACTTAGTTTTTCTGATTGTCAGTTGTTATTTGTAAGGTAGAAATTAAGAAATCTACTTATTATAATTTTTTGTGTAATACTATATATATAAAGAATTTAGCTCAGGATCTGGAGCATAGTTAAGTCTTTAGCAAAAAGTTGCTTGTTGCTATTCCTGATAGCAGTATAGGACATACTACAGGATTAATTAAAAACTTTTATCTGAAGATATTTAGCATTTCTGATTGTTTTGTATTTTCTACTATATTACTTCATGACTAAGCATTTCTGGGTTCAGGAAAGCCTTAGTAAAACAGTATTTTTGTGTCTAGGGAGTGATTTTAAAAATTCTAAACAAAGCTCGCGGTTTGGTTAGACATTAAGTTAGAAATTAAGACATACACATTGGGCCAGGGATTTAGTTCAGTGGTTGTGCCGTTTGCCTTGCAAGTGCAAGGTCCCAAGTTCTATCCCAACATACACTTTTACAAGGTATATATAGGTATATATGTAACTTATGGCTCTCCCTTCATATGATTTCATTTACCTTTCCTTCTTTCTTCTTCCTCTTTTTTTTTTTTTGGTACAGGGGATTGAACTCAGGACCTTTCGCTTGTGAAGCAGCCGCTGGAACCACTGAGCTAAATCCCCGGCCCCTTCTTCTTTTTTAAATTTATGTTTTGAGACAGGTCTTGCTGTGTAACTCAGGCTGGCCCCAAACTCCCAGTGATCCTTCTCCCTCAGCCTCCCAGGTACTGGGATTATAGGCGTGTGCCACCATGCCTGGTTTACAGTCTCTTACAGAAGAGACTCAGAATAGCAAAAGCAATCCTGAGTAACAAGAGCAAATGAGATGGCATTACAATCACAGATATAAAGTTATATTACAAAGTTACACTGTTAAAAACAGCATGGTTATTGTCAGAAAAACAAGATACTTGATTGGTGGAACACAATAGAGGATGCAGAAACAACCTGAGGCACATTCAACTGTCTGATTTTTTTTTGGGGGGGGGTACTGGGGATCGAACCCGGGTCCTTGCGGCGAAACCACTGAGTTAAATCCCCGGCCCCATCAAGTATCTGATATTTGACATGGGGAACAAAAACATTTGCTGGAGGAAAGATAATCCCTTTAATAAATGGTGTTGGGAAAACTGGCTAGACACATGCAGAAGGTTGAATCTAGACCCATTATCTTTCACCATGTACTAAAATAAAAATTGATCAAATATTTGAATATTAGAACCACTTAGTCTGCTGGAAGATAAAATAGGTAAAACTTTTTGAAAACAGGTATAGGCAAGGATTTTCTGAACCGGGCCCCAGTTGCACAAGAAATAACATTAAGAATCAACAAATGGAATTATATATTAAAAAGTTTCTGCACATCAAAGGAAACAACCAACAGACTGAAAAGATAATCTATAGAATGGAAAAAAAAATTTGCCAACTATTCCTTCAACAGAAAACTAGAATATGTAAATAACTCAATAAAAATTAGACCCTGTAAAATAAAATCAAATAATGGGTAATTGAAATGAATAGTTACTTCTCAGAAGAAGAACAAATGGTCAATAAATACATGGAAAAATGCTCAACATTTTACTGGCCATTGGGGACAGCAAATTGGAAACACTGAGATTTGATCTTACTATCATCAAAAGTCAAATAATAACATGGTGGCAAGACTGCAGGAAAAAGGAACTTTTTGGCATTGTTGATAACAATGTAAATTTGTATAACTATTGTGGAAATGAGTATGCAGTTTCCTCAAAAAACTAAAGATTACATTCTACCCAACTATTTACCTTCCAGGTATCTTCCTAGATAAAAGACATCATATTATAGTGATACATACATTCCCATGTTTATAGCAGCACAAATCATAATAGCTAAATCTTGGAAGTGGCCATGTGTCCATCAACAGATGAATGGATAATGAAAATGTTATATTTATACACAGTGGAGTACTACTGTGCTATAAAGAAGGATAGATTTGGATTTGAGTCATTTGTAGGAAAATGAATACACTTTGAGACCATAATGTTAAATGAAATAAATCAGACACACAAGCTAAAATATTGGATGGTTCCTCTTATATGGGAAACCCAAAATACAAACAAATCAAAGATGAAATAAAAGATAATAGGAAATAGGGAGATAAATATATATATTTTTTTGGTAGCAGGGATTGAACCCGGGTTCTTGCACTTGGGTAGCAGGTGGCGAAACCACTAAGCTAAATCCCTGGCCCAGGGAGATAAAATTTTTATAAATGGGAGATTGATCAAGAGATGGAGGGAGTGAAGGGGGAAGGGAAGGGAATATAAAAAGAATTAAAATGTTATGTACATGTACGTACTCCCCACAATGAATGTGATCATTATATATTGCAAATATGCACTAATAAAAAATTGTTTTGTTACTAGTTGTGTAACCTTGGACAGATTACTTAGTTTTTCTGATTGTCAGTTGTTGTTTGTAAGGTAGAAATTAAGAAATCTACTTATTATAATTTTTTGTGTAATACTATATATATAAAGAATTTAGCTCAGAATCTGGGGCATAGTTAAGTCTTTAGCAAAAAGTTGCTTGTTGCTATTCCTGATAGCAGTATAGGACATACTACAGGATTAATTAAAAACTTTTATCTGAAGATATTTAGCATTTCTGATTGTTTTGTATTTTCTACTATATTACTTCATGACTAAGCATTTCTGGGTTCAGGAAAGCCTTAGTAAAACAGTATTTTTGTGTCTAGAGAGTGATTTTAAAAATTCTAAACAAAGCTCGCAGTTTGGTTAGACATTAAGTTAGAAATTAAGACATACACATTGGGCCAGGGATTTAGTTCAGTGGTTGTGCCGTTTGCCTTGCAAGTGCAAGGTCTCAAGTTCTATCCCAACATACACTTTTACAAGGTATATATAGGTATATATGTAACTTATGGCTCTCCATTCATATGATTTCATTTACCTTTCCTTCTTTCTTCTTCCTCTTTTTTTTTTTTTTGGTACAGGGGATTGAACTCAGGACCTTTCGCTTGTGAAGCAGCCGCCGGAACCACTGAGCTAAATCCCCGGCCCCTTCTTCTTTTTTAAATTTATGTTTTGAGACAGGTCTTGCTGTGTAGCTCAGGCTGGCCCCAAACTCCCAGTGATCCTTCTCCCTCAGCCTCCCAAGTACTGGGATTATAGGCGTGTGCCACCATGCCTGGCTTACCGTTTCTTCATAACATTTACTACAATTTCAGTTTTATACTCATTTACCTGATGATTTGATTAATTCCTTTTTGTTTTCAGATTTTAATTTCCATGAGGGCAGGGACTATTTTTTCATCACATATCTTTCACATATAGCAGATATTTAACATAGAGTTGCTGAAAGGTTTGGATGAGCACAAGTTAGGAAATATGGACATTAAAGTTACAGAACCACTTATTTTGTTTTTGTCTAAATTTTGTAAAATTTTATTAGTACATGTTTGCAGTACATAAAGATGTTTACATAAAGATGGTTGATCCAAGAGTTTTCCTAAATATTCTTTGAAGTCTCTCAATCTGTTTCTTTTTTTCTTTTTTTGGTGCCAGGGATCAAATTCGGGACCTTCAGCTTGCGAGGCAGGCGCCGGAAACACTGAGATAAATCCTTGGCCCATTCTTTATTTTTTTAAAAAAACCTTTTAAGAAAAGTTTATGTATTTTATTTTATTTTATATTATTTAGTTTTTAAATTTGGTCTTTATTTCTTCAAATAAGTTTTTTTTTTTTTGGTACCGGGGATCAAACTTGGGACCTTGCACTTGTGAGGCAGGCGCCGGAACCACTGAGATAAATCCCTGGCCCATTCTTTATTTTTTTAACCAACCTTTTAAGAAAAGTTTATTTTTACTAGTGCATGTTTGCAGTGCATAATGATTGAGGGAGAGGCATTCACCGAGGGAGAGGCATTCACCGAGGGAGAAGGTGCATGTGCATGACACATCTTAATTCTTACTGCCCCCTCTCCCTGCTTCCTCCATCTCTTGATCTCTTTCCCATTTATAAGAAAGAACAACTCACTTTTTCAAAGAACAATTTATTTTTTTATTTTTTATTTTTTATTTTTTTTTGGTACTGGGGATCGAACTCAAGACCTTGCACTTGCGAGGCAGGCGCCAGAACCACTGAGCTAAATCCCTGGCTCAAGAGCAGTTTATTTTGATTATTAATTAGAAATAAAGTATTCCAAGTTAGCATCCTTCCCCTTTGCTCACATAACACCTTGTGCTTTGACCTCTCATGTCAATTATTTCACTACATTGTCATTATTTTTCTGAAAGTCTCCCCAGCTGAACTGTTTGCTTTCTCAGTAGAGAGACCATGTGTTCTTTGTTCGTGTGTACCTACTTTATAACACAATACCTTGCACATAGTAAATCTTTGTAGAAGTAATTAAATAAATATCACTCAAATAATCTCTTTTTCAGGAAATGCTGGGGCTTTCTAAAGTACCAGTTACTCAGGCAACACGTGGTCCTCAGGTACAGCAGCCACCTCCTTCCAACAGGTAATAATCAATTATGGCAAACAGAATTTTATGATTTATGCAGCTACTTTAAGCATCATGGGCCCTTAACTTGAACATAGGCATTTAGTAATAATATATTATTAAATCTTTTTAGGAACATACCTGTATTGGACTAATATACCTTTTAAGAATTAAGGCAGAATCATGTCACTGAAATGGTTTGCTTTTCATCATTGCAATATAAGTTTAGTTTTGATATATTCTTGGCTTTCTGTGTTTGGATTCATAAGGATGTAATTTTTGTGGTTTAGAGGCAGCCAAAGAAAAATAAGACCCCAAAAGCTTTTCATTTTGTCATCTCAACCTTAGAGGCAGATTTTTCTCCTAAATTTTCTCATCAGAGGTGGTCCTCACATAGTTATGTCAGGAACTTTAAAGCTTATGAGATGAGTAGATAGATAAAAGATGAAACTTCAAAGTTGTGCTTGGCCGGAGTGCATTGTAGACAAAGGTAGTGTCAAGTGGGGTTCCTGGACGGGTAGCATCAGCTTTACCTGTGGAATAGATTGAAATGCAGGCTCTTGGCTGCACAGACCTGCTGAAATGAACTTCAGAAACTGGGCCTTGGAGACAATTTTAAAACAAACATTACAACCAACTCTGAGGCTCATTCAACTTAGAAACCATTAGTTTGCTATGTATTCAAAGTGTTTTTCTCTATTTTTGTTGTTTCTTAAAGCCTCACACACATTTAAAAATGACTTTTTGTTTTCTAGATTCTTACAGCCAGTACAGAAAATAGACATGAATCTCACAGATCTTCTGGGAGAACTTCAGCGAGATCCTTGGCCTGTCCCTCAGGGAAAGAGACCCTTGCGTTCCTCAGGAGTGGCCCTTTCCATAGCCGTAGGGCTACTGGAGGTAGTGATGATGCATTTATTTTGGAATATAACTTTATCTGTGCATGCGTGTGTGTGTGTGTGCGTGTGTGTGTGTCTGTAATCCTAAGGATAGAGGAAAAAATCGAATCAGAGTGCTTTTTCTTGTTACTCTCTCAGTCAATATTCAACATAGAATATGTCTGTCACCTCAGATACGTGTGAGTTTTAACCTGTAGAATAAACAAGCAGTACTACAATGGGCACCAGCTGGATATGCTATAGTTCAATTCCAACACCATCTGTATAGAGATAACATCAGATGTCACAGACTAAATGTTGAGTTCCATGAGACTTGGCCCCTAATTCAGATGTCAGTTGCATCTAGTAGGTTGTCACCTCTCCTTCTGACTAGTCATTTGTAAACTGGGGGTTCCCATAACCTCCTCTTCAAGTTTGATTAATTTTCTAGAGTGGCTCACAGGCTTGAGGAAGCACTTTACTTACATTTACCTGGTTATTATAAAGTATATTCCAAAGAAACAGCCAGATGCTGCTTAGAGTGAGAGATGGACCTTCCATCCCTCTCCAGGCATTCCACCCTCCAGGAGCCTCCGTGTCATCTTAACTCTCCAGAAGCTTGCCTTTTGGATTTTTTGTAGAGGCTTTATTACATAGCATGATTGAATATATCATTGCTCACTGTTGTTCAATGAGAAATTTTTCATTATCTTATGATGTATTAATATTAGTAAAATGATTAACAGTTGATTCTCTTTTAGTACCTGGTGGTCCCTTCTATATGTATATTCAGGTGTTTTATTCTATGCACTGTTTTTTCTTGGATATTATAGTTTTAAGTATCAATTTTGTTGAATTGTTTTATCTTCTTTAAGCACTTCACTTATATGTACATTGGATCTTCCTTGCTTGTTTTCTATTTCAGCACTTTGTCTTTTTAAAAAAAAAAACTTTTCTATTTCATTTTCATTCTCTTGGTTATTTTTTAGCTTTTCTTTGGTGCTCCTAAATTTTCATTTGAACCTGACAGTTGTTCTAGGTCCATTGCTAGCTTCTCTTTTTTCTGTTTCATGTACTTTCCTCCCAAGTTGCCCTTGATGTATGTGAAGACTTGCAGTCAGAACACGAGAGATAGCTCAGTGGGATTTAGTGCTTTTTTTTTAACCTATAGAATATTTGAAGTGCAGATGTAATTTGTGTTTTAGTTTTGTGAAAATCATGTTGGTATACTTTTATTTGTTCTTGTTCTTCTTCTTTTTTGTCATTTTTTTGTTTTTTGAGGCAAGGTCTCGCTATGTAGTTCAGGCTGGCTTTGAACTGACTCTGTAGCCCAGACTGGCCTTGAACTCTCAGCAGTCCTCTTGCCTCAGCCTCCCAAGTGCTGGGAGTATAGGTGTGCACCACCACACCTGGCCTGTTCTTGTTCTTCACTGTTGTTTAATCTTTACATAATTACCTCATATAACTAGAATGAAGAGTATTGCTTATTAAACTAGTTTAAGAAAGTTATAGACGTAATGAACATGCTTTGTAAAAATGTTCAAATAATATATAAGGATGTATAAAAATGAAAACTAAAAGAGCTTTCATTGTTTTCCCCAGACTTGTTAATCATATATTTAAAGTTGTTGCAGTTTATATAATTTACATTCTGTTCTGAAACCATAATGTAACTTCAAAAATATACTCTTCAAAAATATACTCTAGTTTGTCTGATAACTGCTTATAGAATTTAGAAATAAAAAAGCATTTTAATATGATTATATAAGTAGTGTAGAATAAAGCAGAATAATTATATATACATAGAGAAGGAAATATAATCCTTTGTCATTGCAACTTTGCTGCTACTAGAGAATCTTATGTATCAAGCTTTAAGGATACCCTTTCAGTCGTTTTTCTAGATTTGCTTATTTCCTTTGGGTTGTGCTTAGTTGCCCTTTTTTGTAAATTTTCTGAATTCTTACAAACCCAGAACTGTTTTTAATTTTTCCTTCTCATTTTACTGGTGGTTGGGTGGCTCTGGAGTCTAGGTTCAAAATAATCTTCATTTGGAAATTTGAGCCACTTCTATCTAGTGTTCTAAAATACAGTTTATTGGTGATAATTTGATGTAGACTTGTTCTATTTCTTTAGGAAACTTATTTTTCTTGTTAGATATTTTTAGAATGTTCTCTTTATAATTTTAGAGTTCTGAAATTTCTTAAGGCTGTGTTCAGGTTTGATTATTTTTTCATTAGTTATTTTTGGTTTTTGGTAAGCTCTTTCAATCTGAAGACTTCTGTAATTCTCCAATTTCACTTTTTTTGTCTTTTTAATTCTATATTCATTAGATTGATGCTGGACCTCTGTATCTTTATATATCCCTATTTTCTTCCTCAGAGTTTTCTTCTTTGCTCCTATTCCTGGGGTATTTCCTCAATTTTATTTTCTTTATCTCTAACCCAGTCTTCAGATGTGCTCTTTAGCCCATCTATGTTTTTTTTTTCAATGCTTTTCATTCCAGATGAGAGTTTTCATCTTTCTTAGTCACTTTCTTTGTCTCTGGGACACAACACCTGACACCCACAATTTAGAGGAGGAGAGGTTTATTTTGGCTCATGTTTTGTAGAGGTTTCAGTCCATAGTCAGCTGGCTTCAGGGCAGAAGTAACGTGGCAGAAGGCTGCTCACCTCCTGGCATCCCCGAAGCAGAACGAGTCAAAGGAAGAGCTGGAAGGGACAGTCTTCTGAGTCACACCCATGGTGACCGCCTCCTTTAACCAGACCCAACCTGCTAATAGCAAATCAGCTATAATGTCCTTATAACCCAGTCACCTTCCAAAGGTTTACATCTGTGACCCCATGAGGCTTTTGGGGGACATCTAGATATAAACCATCACCTCTGTCATGTTTGTTGTGAAATCTATTGCAACATGTGCTCTTCTGTATCTCTCAGTTTATCCAGTTTCTGTGCTAAAAACCTTGTGCCGGCAGATGACATACTTTCCACAGTTCAGATTACAGGAATTTCTTTTTTTTTTTTTTTTTTTGGCACCATGGATCGAACTTGGGTCCTTGCGCTTGCGCAGCAGGCGGAGAAACCACTGAGCTAAATCCCCGGCCCTGGTTACAGGAATTTCTGATGGCAGAATCTGATGGATGTCATTAGTGCTTATACCTAGAGTACAGATATACACTGTATCTTCTTTGGCCCATTTCTGGTTTTCTTTGTGTCTTTTTTAAAAAATTCCAAATATGGAGCTTTTCATGTATTCCCCTGGGAAGATCTAGCTTACTTTTGCTTTCTGGGATTTATATAACATATATATTAATAATATATATTTCTTTTTTTTTCGTGTTCATCCAGTGTAGTCTTTTGTTTGAATTCCTCAAAATTTGTGGTCTACTGATAGCATAATTTCTTATCTTTCAATTTTATTTACTTTTTTTTCAAATTTTTATTTTTATTAGTGCACGTATGTAGTACCTGATGATCATGTTCCTCCTGGGGAGTTGGGACATGTGCATAACATATCTCAGTTATTTTTTCATCCCATTTCCTACTCCTTCTTCCCCCTTCCCTCCATCTCTTGGTCCCCTTGCTATTTCCAAAAGATCTATTACCCTACTTCCTGTTATCCATTTTTTATTTGGTCTTTTATATATATATATAAAATTTTGGGTTTCTTATATGAGGGAAACCTTGCAATATTGAAGGTTGTGTATCTGATTTATTTCACTTAACATTATAGTCTCAAGGTACATCCATTTTCCTACAAATGACTCGTTTGTCCCTCTTTATGATAGAGTAGTACTCCGTAGTGTATAAATACCACATTTTCTTTGTCCATTCATCTGTTGATAGACATACAGGGTGCTTTTAAGAGTTAGCTGTTATGAATTGTGCTACTGTAAACATGGGTGTGCATGTATCATTGTAATGTATTTGTAACTCTTTTGGGAAGATACCTAGCAGGGAAATAGCTGGGTCAAATGGAATTTCTAGTTTTAGTTTTTTGAGGAATCTCCATACTTATTTCTATAGTGGTTGTGCCAGTTCACATTCCCACCAACAATGGAGAAGGGCTCCTTTTCCACTGCACCCTCACCAGCATTTGTTGTTACCTGATTTCTTGATGATGGCCAGTCTTTGTGAAGTAAGATTGAATTTTGTTTTAATTTGCATTTCTCTAATGGCCAGAGATGTTGAACATTTAAAAAAAATGTATTTATTGGCCATTTGTACTTTTTCTGAGAAATGTCTGTTCATTTCAATTGCCCATTTTTTGATTGGGTCTTTTATTTTGAGGAGGTCTAATTTTTTTTGATTCTTTTATATATTCTAGATATTTGTTTTCTGTCTGAGAAGGAGCTGGCAAAAATATTTTTCCATTCTGTTGGTTGTCTTTTCACTTTGTTGGTTGTTTCCTTTGTGGTGCAGAAGCTATTTATTTATTTATTTATTTATTTTTGGTACCGGGGATTGAACTCTGGTCCTTGTGTTTGCAAGGCAGGTGGCAGAACCACTGAGCTAAATCCCCAGCAGAAGCTTTTTAATTAGATATGATCCAATTTATGGATTCTTGATGTTTCTTATGTGTTTCTGTGTTGTTTCTTGTTGTGTTTCTTGTGCTGGTTCTGTTCAGAAAGTCCTTGACTACACCTATGTCTCCAAGAGTTTTACCCATTTTATCTTCTAGGAGATTAAATGTTTCTGATTTAACATTTGGATCTTTGATCAAGGTTGATTTTACTTTAGTACATGGTAGAATATATGGGTCTAGATTAGATCTTCTGCATGTGAACAGCCAGTATTCCCAGGAGCACTTATTAAAGAAGCTATACTGTAGCACCTCAGTTCATGAACTTAATTTGTTGCATGATTCAGGGGAAAATGGCCACACTTGTGTTTGTGCAAAGAAGATAGCCTCAGTCTTGTTGGTCACCTGTTGCTGAGTTTGCAAATAAAAACAAAATTTTTGCCAAATGTTTCTGTTTGTGAACCAGATTGTTTGGAAACAAAAGTGTTCGTGAGCCAAGATACCACTGTATTTCCTCCTGTGTGTTTTTGGCCTCTTTGTCAAAGATCAAATAGCTGAATGAGCCTTGGGTTGTTTCTGCATCCTTTATTCTGTTCCATTTATCCACATGTCTGGTTTTCTTCAATACCATGCTGTTTTTAACAGTGTAGCTTTGTAATATAACTTTATATCTGAGATTGTGATGCCTTCTTGTTTGCTTTTTTTTTGGTACCAGGGATCGAACTGAGGACCTTGCACTTGCTAGGCAGATGTGGCACCACTGAGCTACATCCCCAGCCCTGCTTTTGTTACACAAGATTGCTTTTGCTCTTCTGGGTGTCTTTTGGTTCCATATAAATTTTCTTTTCTTTTAAAATTTTGGGGTAGGGGGAGTTTTAGACAGGGTCTTGCTGTGTAGTTCAAGCTGTCCTTGAACTCCCTATGTAGCCCAGGCTAGCCTCAAATTCATGGTGATCCTCCTGTCTCAGCATCTCAAGTGCTAGGATTACAGGCGTGTGCCTCCACTCCTGGCTTCCATGTGAATTTTAGGATTGTTTTCTCTATATGTCTGTGAGGAATGCTGTTGGTATTTTGCTTGGGATTCCATTAAATCTGTATATCAGTTTTGGAAGTATGGCCATTTTGATAATACTAGTCCTGCCTATCCAGGAACAGGGGAAATTTTTTCATTTTCTGATGTCCTTTTCCATTTCCTTTTTTAAGATACTGTAGTTTTCATTGCAGAGGTCTTTCATTTCCATGATTAGATTAAGTCTTTTTTTTTTTTTTGGTACCAGGGATTGAACTTGGGTCCTTGTGCTTGTGCAGCAGGCAGCGAAACCACTGAGCTAAATCCCTGGCCCGATTAAGTCTTAAGTATTTAATATTTTTTAATGCTATTGTGAATGAATGTCTTTTTGCAACCTTTTCATGGACTCTTAATTCTTTGCTAAGATGGTCATTAATGTTTTTTAGTTTTGTTTAGCTTAGCTAGCTTTTTATTAGTGTCTTCTGTAAACTTGATGATCCATTATCTGTTTAGTTATAGCTTCTTTGAGCTCACTCAGTACTTTATTGGTCTTTTAAAAAAATTCCTTCTGTTATGCTTTTGAATAATTTGGCTATGTGTGTTTTGATTTCTTTCCCCTTGATGCCCCATGTATCAGCTTGGAGGGACTTGGCAGTTTTTGGAAGCATTTTGGTGTTGTGTCCTCTTATGTTTCTGTTGTTTTTGTTTGTTTGTTTTTTGTGCTGAGGTCTGTGCCTTGATTATAGTGGAAGACTTTGTTACTAGTATGGAGACCTCTTTAGTTAGTGTCAGCTTTTTATGATGCACTCTGGGCATGGCTAACTATAAGCCTTTGCTTCTGTCCCAAGATCCTATCACCTCATTTTATTTGGGAGCATAGGCAACAGTGGATTTGGCCCAGCACCCAGCTCAGGAATGGGTGGCAGTATTGTTAATGACAAAAGGCAATCCAGATATTGGCTTACAGAGAAAGCCAGTTAATAGCAACAACTGTGCCACCCTGGCAGTAGCAGTACAAGCAGCAGTATTAAGTGTTGAATACAAACTGGATATTGACATAACCTGTGAATCAGTATTATACCACCTTTAACTATAGAAAAGAGATCTATAATTATAGTGTAAACAGTAAAAGAAATAAAAAATTGACATACAGCCAGGCGTGGTAGTGCATGCCTGTAATCCCAGCACTTAGGAGGCTGAGGCAGGAAGATCACTGTGAGATTGAGGCCAGCCTAGGTTACATAGTGAGTTCAAGGCTAATCTGAACTACATAGGGAGACCCTGTCTCAAAAAACAAAACAAAACTGAAAAATTGACATAAGTAGCTACTAAAGGCAACAGCTATACCTCTACTAACAATAGATCTGTATTCAGTAGTAATACCATAGAGTTACCTAACTATGTAAATATTCATAAAACTTAATGGTTATATTAGTAATGACAAAGGGGGTGGGAACTGGAGAGTGAAAAAAGTAGAATTTGAAAAATTAATCAATGGAAGATGAAAAGCAAATGAGAAAAATGAGGTAAAGGATCCTATTCAGGAGTAAAAGTAAGTTAATAATAGATAAATGTAACAAAAGAAAAAACAGAGCAAAATAAAGAAAAAAATAAGAAGGGAAAAAGAATTAAAAGGAGAAAAGAAAGAAAAACAAAAAAAAAGAAAAAAGGAGACCCCCCCCTCCCCGCAATCTTAAAAAACCAATGATGGAAAAAAGAGAAAAAACTAAGTCAAAACAAATTTTCCGGTATTTTTGAATGAGTGTTTCTTTGTAGAATCTGCAGTCTTGGAATCCAGCAAGTCATGCTCTTCTCTGCCTAGCTTTACAGCTTCTGAGTTCGTGAGGTGCCCTCCTTGCTCCAGAGGGCCCTCTGTCTGTACACTGCAGGCGGCGGCAGCTGTCCTAGCCAAGTTGTGTCCTTGTTCACTTGGTAGATGGGGAAGGCACTCAGACCACTGGTGGGTTGGTTGGGTGTAGGCAGTAGTGGGGGTGGGTGTTCAAGCAGACTGTTGGACCTGATCCCAGCAATTTCAGGTCCAGGCATCTCTCAGGCTTGGTTTCTTACCACACAGGCTGGGGCAGTGTCCTTCTCCACCTGACCTAAATTTCTTGTGGATATGTCTAGCCTGCACCTTCTTCACGGTTGTCTTCTGTGGCTCTCACCCAGTCACTGTGGGAGGGTAACACTGGAAACCCTTGGGTGTAGTTGTTCTGTGGTTTAATCTTAACCCCTCCTTCCTCCCTTAGTTTTAAACCCTCTCTGGCAATATAGTAATGTTACGCTGTGTTTTCCCCAACTCTAGCCTCATGAAGGAGTCACTTTTGGAGTAAAACACCAATCTGTTTTTGTAGTTTACAACAGCCATGGGATTCTCTTGGGGCCAGTGCCCTGCAGGCCAGATCCATTATTTCTCCCTCGATCTGCTGATTCTCTGAGGCTTACCTTCTGTCTCAGGGATGGCCTTGTCCATCATCAGGATGGTCAGTTGGTTGGTGCCTCTGCTGTCTGGTGCCAAGGGGAAGCAAAACACGGAATGGCCTTGGAGTTGGTGGCTGGTTGCAGCCAGGGTGCAAAATCCAGTCTCGGAGTTAGTTAAGGGGTCTACTTATTTTTAAATAGTACCTTTTCTTTCATTTCACTGGCATCATGGGAGGAAGGAGTGGTAGATTGGAGTACTCAATTTGTGAACTTTGATCTATATGTCATGGTGACACTTTAAACATAGAAAGAAAACAGTAATAAATGGATGGAGATATATCTTGGTGGTAGAGCAGTTGCTAGCTAGCATGCATGAGGTCCTTAGTTTGCTCCTGAGCACTGTCCCCCAAAAAAGAAAAAGAAGAAAACAATAACTATAAAGAGAAGATGCCTTTTTTTCCCCCCTCTCTACTACTCTCTATTTAGAACTAGTTAGGCTGGAGAAAGGTTCTTGTTTGTAGGTTTATTATAAGTTTATAGATTTATTATTTTATTAGGTTTATAGATTATTTAAAAATCAGGTATCCAGTTCTATTTAAGATTTTAAAGTTGTGTAGACACCTTGTTTTTAAACATCGTTTTAAACAGTTGATTATTTTATTGCTTAGAAATACATACTTTCCTCTTTTCTTGAAATAATCTACCAGAAAGATATAACCATATATCTTTCGTTTTCCTTTAAGTTCTAGTGATGCATTTCTTTTTTCCAATAGTGTACTTTTCCCAACACTGGTGCTCGTATCATGATGTTCATTGGCGGTCCTGCCACCCAGGGACCTGGCATGGTGGTTGGAGACGAATTGAAGACACCTATAAGATCATGGCATGACATTGAAAAGGACAGTACCAAATATGTAAAAAAGGGAACTAAGGTAATTTTGATTTTTAAACCCTTTTATCACACAGGAAAACAGGTATTCATTTGATTAAAGAAGAATGTAGATTATTTTTCTACCCACTGATAACCATGAAGTATGATACTATAATTGCTATACAGTATTGGGGAAATATTTTTTTTCAAGTTGTCAGACTTTTGGGTTGAAATATTTAAAAACTTAATAGTTAGATTCCAATAGTTATATCTTTAAAGATTAGTCCTGAGAGAAACTTTCTGTGCCTTTTTAAATATTCATGTCACAGAATGTCTTTCTCCTCAGGAAAAAAGTTTCTCTTGTTTTCTCTTCTCAAGAGGCAGCCTCTAATGTTTCCTCTAGATGTATGTATGTTGTTCATAGTTTGAGCAGTCCCATCATTTTCTTGCAAGTTATTTTCTGTCATCTAACTTTACTTTTGGGGGGCTTGTGCAAGTATATTTCACTAGTGATGTCTCTTTTATATTGGATCTGCTTGTAGTGTCCCTGTTAAAAATACTCTTTTAGATTTCACAATTTTAGCTTGGTTGTGCTGTATTATAATTTTTAAAAGTTAATTTTATTGATATACTTTTTTTTTTTTTTTTTTTGGTACCGGAGATTGAACTTGGGTCCTTGTGCTTGTGAGGCAGGTGGCAGAGCCACTGAGCTAAATCCCCGGCCCTGGTAGACTTTTTTTAAAGCATAAATATAATAGTCTTTATTTAAAGTTGTACAATCACCACAATTTTAGAGCATTCTCAACATTCCCTCCAAAAACTCTGCATTCATTAGCAGCCATTCCCTATCTTGCCCCAACTCACTGTCTGTCATTCACTAGTCTGCTTTCTTTCCTTTTTAAATTAATTTTATTGGTACATTTTAGGTATACAATACAATGACATTCATCATTGGGAATTTGCCCCTTTATATAATCTCTCTTGGTTCCTAGTTTTTCCCCATTCCCCTGCCCTCCAACCCCTCCATCCCTCCCTATTTACAAAGACTTTGTTTCCATTTTTTCATTTTCTCATATTAATTCCATTTCTTTCTTTCCTTTCCCCTACCCCTCCCACTTCCCCTTCCCCTTTGCCCCTTTTCTTCCTATTTCACATTATCTATTATACCTTTTAGTCCTTATGTACACTTTCAGTTTCTCACACTAGAGAAACTATTTGGTATTTACATATGTGTGTCCTATTTATTTCACTTAAGAGTATCATCTCAATGTGCATCCATTTAGCTATAAATGTCCCTAATTTCTCATTTTTATGGCTGAGTAGTACTCCATTTTATAAAAAAACCACATTTTGTTTATCCAGTCTCCAGTTGATGGGCAGTTGGTCTGCCTCCAAGTTTTAGCTACAACAAATTGGGTACACTTTTGATATATATAATAGTCACATTCATCATAGGGAATTTGTACCTTTTCATAATATATCTGGTTTTTTTTTTTTTTTTTTGGTGCCGGGGATCAAACTCGGGTCCTTGTGCTTGCGCAGCAGGCGGCGAAACCACTGAGCTAAATCCCCGGCCCAATATATCTGTTTTTTAATGAGAAAATAACTGTAACTTGCATTGAATGCCTCACAATCACTATAAAACCAAAAAAGGATAATACCATTTAAGTGGTTAACATACACAGGAAACCCAGATACAGAGTATAATTTTCAAACACAGTATTGCTCCTTTTTTCCCCTCCTCCAATAAAAAAAAGAAGAAAAGGAAAAAGTCATCTAGGTAAAGAGCAAGATGAAATCAAAATTGGCAGCTCACTGAATGCTTAAAATTCAGGAAATTGGTTCTGTAACTGCATAATATATCTTGATTCTTCTTTTTTTCCCATTCCCCTCCCCTCCCTTCAATCCGTCTTCCCCTCCTTATATATAAAAGCTTCATATCCATTTTTTCCTTCTATTCTTTTTTTCCCTTTTCCCTTATTGTCATTTTTTAGTAGTCTTTATTTAAAAAAAAAAAAACTAGGCATGGTGATACATGCCTGTAATCCCAGCTATTCAGGAGGCTGAGGCATGTCAGCCTGGGTAGCTCAGTGAAAACCTGTATAAAAATAAAAATAGCAAAAAAAGGGCTTGGGCTGTAGCTCAGTGGTAGAGCACTTTTCTAACATGTGTGAGTGCCTGGGTCCAATCCCCAGTACCACTTGAAAAAAAGTAATTAATGAGAGATAATTTTTGTCACAGTTATTGAATACTTTTTTTTCTGGTAGCTAATTTTCTCTTTGAGCTTGGAATTTTTCTTGGTAAAAGCTACAAAACAGTGTTTTACATTTGCTTATCTTATTGCTTTTGGCAGTGTCTGTTTTTGGATATTTTTGTTACTTAAATGTGGACTTAGCCAGGAAAAAGAGTTCTGTGTTGCTATCTTGTGTGTTTATATTTGAAAAGCAAGATGTTCATTGTGGTATTTAAATTTTCTGTCACTTAGGGGTTTATTTAGAAATAATGGCTTTTAAGTAAAAGAATAGGAAAATGACATTTCTAGAAGTTACTGTATCGTTTTTATAAGACATAGCAAATTAAGAACAAATCATATTTAAATTATGAATTATTTTTTAGTCTTAAATAAATTTGATCTGATTTATAGAATGATTACGCTTACATTTTTAATTTTTAAAATCTTTTATAGCATTTTGAAGCATTGGCTAATCGAGCTGCTACAACTGGCCATGTTATTGACATCTATGCCTGCGCATTAGATCAGACGGGTCTCCTGGAGATGAAATGCTGTCCCAACCTTACTGGGTATGTATTAAATTATTTTACAGTTTTTGTAAATATAAACTAATAATGACCGTTTACAAATATAAACCAATAATGACAGTTTAGGCACAAAAATAGCATCTTACCCTGTCAGAGGAATATCTGTTAGCAGTTTTGGTGTTTCTTCTGTAAAGTTCTCTTTAAATATTTTTTCAGAATATTGAATTACAAAGGCACAAGTTCTGCTTATAAAGCTGATTTTGATATCCTGAAGCCCTTGTTTCATTTTATTATTTAAGAGCATCTTTTTGTGTGTGTGAGCTACACCCCCAGCCTGTTAGCAACAGCAGTTTTGATGTATGAATTCACATACCATAAAATTGACCTATTTAAAATGTTCAGTGTGATGGTGTTTAATGTATCATATGTTGCCCAAAAACCACTGAAATATAACTGGAACATTTTTATTATCCTAGAGAGAAACTCTACCCATTAGCAGTAACTTTCATTCCTCCCTTCTTTCTCTTTCCCCCACTCTCTCAGCCCTAGGTGACCAATAATTACTTATTTTAGTTTTTTTTTTAATAAATGGAATAATACAATATTGGGTTCCTTTACTCAGCATGATGTTTTCAGGGTTCACTCATCTTTAGGACGTACCCTTACTTCATTTCTCTTTATTGCCAAATAAAAAGTGAAACATGGGTTCAACTTATTATTTAATACTATTCCATTGTATGGATACATCACATTTAATCCATCAGAAATGAACATTTCATTACTACTTTTTGGCTATTTTGAATAAGGCTACTTGAACGTGTGTGTAAGGTTTTGTGTAGAGATTATGTTCGTGTTTTTCTTAGATATATGCCTAGAAATGAATTTGGTGGGTCCTATGGTAATCTGTGCTTAACTTTTTTTTTTTTTTTTGGTGTTTAACATTTTGAAGTAGAGCTGGGTGTGCTGGCAGGCTCCATCATTAGGGAGGCTGAGGCAGGAAGATCACCTGAATTGAAAGCCAGCCTGGGCTACATAGTGAGTTCAAGACCAGCCTAGAATATATAGTGAGATTTTGTCTCAAAATACCAAAACAACCCAAAAAACCCCTCCAAACCAAGCCAAACCAAACCAAAAGAAACAAAAAATCATTTTGAAGTATTTTGAAACTGTTTTCCAAAGTCACTGCATCACTTTATATCAGTTCCCACTACCCAAGTGTGGGGATTCCAGTTCCCACACTCTTACCAACACTTGTTATTATCTGTCTCTTATAATATCTGTATGAGTAGGTGTGAAGTAATATTTTGTTGAGGGTATGATTTGCTTTTATCTGAAGACTAATGATGTTAAACATTAAACAGTTTGTTATTAGCAGTATCTGTTTGCAGCACATAATGATTGCGTTCATCTTGGGGAGTTGGTGGTACTGGATGTATATGGCGTCTTGATAAGTTTTAGTCTCTACTCTCCTCCCTGCCTTCCCTTCTTGAGAGCGCTCTTCCTTCCCACAAAGTTTACCTCCCTGTTTGCTACCACCTCACTTTTATTTTGCTCTTTAAGTTTTTTATAGTTTGGGGTCCTCATATAAGAGAAAGTGTGTGATTTATAACCTTGTGTCTGATTTATTTCACTTAGCATTATGGTCTCAAGGTGGATCTGTTTTCCTACAGATGACTCAAATTTATCCTCCTTAAGGCTGAGGAGAACTCCATCGGTCAGCTGTACTTCTTTTGAGAAGTGTCTATTCATTTCAGTTGCCTGTTTTTTATTGGATCTTTTATTTGGGGGGATATCTAATTTTTTGAGTTCTTTATATATTTTAGATATTAATCCTCTGTCTGAGGAGTAGCAAAATTTTTTTACTATTCTGTAGGCTGTATTTTCACTATGTTGGTGGTTTCCTTAGCTGTGTAGAAGCTTTTTAATTTGATATCCCATTTGGTTCATGATATTACCTTGTGCAGTTGGGTTCTGTTCAGAAAGTCTTTGCCTCTGCCTGTGACTTTTAGAGTTTTATCTATTTCTAGGAGACTCAGTGCTTCTGTTTTTGTATTTAGATCATTGATGCATTTTGATTTGACTTTAGTTCAGGTTGAGAGATACGGACTTAGATTCATTCTTTTGCTTTTTTTTTTTTGTTACCGGGGATCGAACTCAGGTCCTTGTGCTTGCGAGGCAGGTGCCGGAACCACTGAGCTAAATCCCTGGTTCATTCTTTTGCTTTTTAAAAATGTTTCAGTACTGGGGATCGAACTTGGGACCTTGCGTTGTGAGGCAGGCAGCAGAACAACTGAGCTAAATCCCCGGCCCTACTTTTGCTTTTCTTTTTGAAGAGGCTTTTTCTCCAGTGTATGTTTGTGACCCCTTTATCAAAACTCAGATGGCTAAGTGCGCTTGGAGTGGTTCCTGAATCCAACAGTTCTTTTTTACTGGTCAACATGTCTATTTTTGTGCCAGTACCTTACTGTTTTTAGTGCTGTAGCTTTGTAGTATAATTTGAAATCCAGAATTGTAATGCCTACTGCTTTGCTCTTTTTGCTCAGGATTGCTTTGGCTCTTCTGGTTCTGAGCATTTGATGTGTTATTGATTATAGTGTGACATAGTCATAGATGACATGTATGTAAATGTAGAAAAATCTGAATCTAAAAACTATTAGAATTAATATGAGAAGTTATCAACATTTCTGGACCTAAGTCAGTATACAAAGTACTAGATTTTTATACACCAGTAACAGCAAAATTTACAAAGATAAAATCTGTAAAAGCATCTGAGATGACATATTGCAACTTTTATCAGCATCCAAAGTAAAATTACTATGAATTATTCCACATCAATTTTTGTTTTTTTGCCTATTTTAATTTTTGATTGTGTTCTTTTTTTGTATATATTATACTGGGAACTTGACCCAAGGAATGCAGAGCTACAGTAACCCCAGCCCTTTTTATTTATTATTATTTTTTTACTTTAGAGACAAGGTCCAGCCTAAACTTGCTGTCTTAGCTTCCTGAGTAGGTGAAATGATGAGTGTGTGCCTCCGTGTCTGGCCTTTTTTGTTGTTTTATTGTATCTTTTATTATTGTTTAAAAATACTTAAACATTAAAAAAGTATGGGGCTGGGGATTTAACTCAGTGGTTCCACCACCTGCCTTGCAAGCACAAGGTCTGGAGTTTGATCCCTGGTACCAAAAAAAAAAAAAAAATTAAAAAAAAGGATGTGCATTTTTGTGTCAATATTTGTGTGTGTATCCTTTTTATACAAACAGCAGAATATTCTACACATCTTTTCCCACTTGTGTTTTTCACTTATCTCCTGGAAATCAATCTTATTACTCTATTGTGTGGATATACTATACATATTTTATTCTCTAATAGATGGTCATTTGGGTTGTTTTCAATTTTTTGTTATTACAAATAGTGCTTCATTGAATAACCTTATTAATTTATTTTGCTTTTTGTTTTTGTTTTGCCAGTGTGGACTCTTTGTGAGATCATATCTTCAGTAACTTGGGGCATAGATTCCTGATAGTGAGGTGGCTGGATTATAAAGAAAACTAGTGTGTAATTTTGATATTTTTAGTTTCCTCTGCATCAGGGTTGCACTGTTTATGCATTCTCCTAGCAACATACGAGGGTGTCTGTTTTTCACAGCTTTAGCAATGAAATGTATTGTCAAGCTGTGACTTGTGCTGATTTATTAGAGAATAAATGATATCTCAGAATAGTTTTTATTTGGAAGTTGCTGGCTTTTAAAACTTTTTTTTTAATTAAAGAGGCATGTATATGCCTACTGAAAGAAACGTAGACAGTGCATAAGTGCATGAAGATAAAATGTTCCTTAATGCCCCTTTGTTCTCATTCACTGAATGTGAAACACACATATACTACCCACACATACACTTTTTTGGGAGGGATTTGAGACAGGGTCTTGCTACTTATTTCAGGCTGGCCTTGAACTCACTAGCCTAAACTGTTCTTGAGCTCACAGCGATCCTCCTGCCTCAGCCTCAGAGTGATAGGTTTACATCTGTGGCCACCAGGTGTTTTTTTTTTTTTTTTTTTGGTACTGGGGATCGAACTCTGTTCCTTCTGCTTGTGAGGCAGGTGGCGAAACCACTGAGGTAAATCCCCGGCCCATCACCAAGTTTTTAAGAATGGAAATGCCTGCTGTAAAACAGGAGAACTGGGAGGCAGAAGCTGTATATTATCTTATATTCATTTGTGTCATTTGAATTTTATGATGTGTGGGTGTATTACTATTTAAACAGAATTTTAAAAAATTACTGAGACCAAATGCTAGTGTTAGGGACATTTACATACCCTCAGAATTGAGATTATTTGTAAGATGAGGATATTTTAAAAAATTAATGATAATACAGCACATTTTGGAAAATATCTTTAAAATTTGTTGGTATCTTGAGAAGTGATTTATTTTTCTGCTAACACATGAACCAGGTAACTGTCATATAGTATATACATTGTGTTTTGTTCTTTCCATGCAGAGGATACATGGTAATGGGTGACTCTTTCAACACTTCCTTATTCAAACAAACTTTTCAAAGAGTTTTCACCAAAGATATGCAAGGACAATTTAAAATGGGCTTTGGTGGGACATTAGAAATAAAGGTAAGAAACCTGACTTACGTGGGATGTGTTTGTTAGGAGATAAAATTTGTAGGTTTCCCTATAATTTTGAAATATTATAAATCAAATCCAATATAGGCTATAAAAATAGTGGTTATTTTATATGGGAACTTCATGTTAGAAATTTGTTCAGCAAAAAGGCCTATTATTAAATGTACGGTGAAACTTTATTTGAACATTTCTGAACAACTGTTAGAAAAATAGAATTTTATAGGTAAAATTTCTTTTAACTATGTATATTAGGTTTAACATTTTGTGTTTTATCTTTTTCGTGCTAAATTTTTATTTTTGTACTAGATTATTTTAATGGCAGAAGTTATCTAACTTGAGGAAAGTATTCTGTGTCATTAGGAAACTTTCAAGTTTGAAATGACAAAGTTTTATGCTTAGTTGTTGTTATATAACACTATCATTCATTTCAGATTTCGATTTTAAAAATCCACAGGCTTTGGTGTTAGGTACATGTGCATTACAAGTACACTGATTTTGAATTTTCATTAAATATTTCATATTAATCATGTTATTTTATTGAATACTTGTTGTTTACCCATCATTATGGTAGGACATTATAGAGATGTCAAGGCGTATATAAGGCTGAGGTCTTGTTATAGAAAATCTTAGTCTTTTTTCTGGTACCAGGAATTGAACTCGGGACCTTGTGCTTGGGAGGCAGGCAGCGGAACCGCAGAGCTACATCTCTGGCCCTAGAAAAATCTTAGTCTTTATAGACAAAACTTACACATGTGACAGAATGAAATCATAATAAATATAAAGGCTAATCAAAAAATACAGTATGTTTAAAAATTAATTACAGTAAAAGATACATTGCCATTAATCTTTCTCAAAATCCTCTCTGTCATGTTGAAAATGTTTATTTCCTCATTCTTGGCACTTTCAGAAGCAGTTCTTACATGACTTTACGAGGTGCGATCAAAACATGCTGCTGCCTGGTGCCATCCAAAGTAAAGGCAGGCTTGTAAAAACATTGTGTGTCTTGATCCACCTCAGTTTTGAAGAGAGATTTTCTGTGGGAGGAAAAATAGAAAATGATGTGTGTGTGTGAATTAGGGTGTGTGGATTTGGAGTATGGTATGAGTTTGAATTTAGGGTGGGATTTCCAAGTGGAGACCTATGGGCTGATGGAAATAGAAGATTAAAATTGAGTCAGGGCTAGATTTTAAATTTTGGAGTTATCAGCATAGAAATAGTCACTGACTAATTACTTTTAAATGTTACTATATTTTCTTTGGCTTTTGAGTTTCAAATATGGAAGAATATCTTATGTCCTTAGATACTTAAAGTTGAACATTTGAACTGACCTCTGAGGAAACCAAATATGCTATATTTTTATTTTTCAGACCTCAAGGGAGATAAAAATTTCAGGAGCTATTGGACCTTGTGTGTCTCTCAATTCTAAAGGACCCTGTGTGTCTGAAAATGTAAGTCATTCTTATTCTAGAAAGAAAATATAGTTAATTCTCAGGACAGCACCAGCAGAGACCTTCCAGTCAAATAATTGTCTGAGCTCTTTATGTTGTTTAGCTTCATTGGTATACTTCTCTTTGTGGTTGACCTTTTCATCTACCTTTCTTATCCACGCCTAAGTTAAAACTTTTGTATTGTTATGAGCCTTCTGTTTTTCATGGCTAAGTTATTCCTTGCCCCAGTGTGCCTTAAAACATTTTTATAATTTGGAGATTTGGAGACTTCTGAAAGTCAAACTTCCAAATGGATTTTTGTTACGAGAATGTCCAACAAAATAACCAAATTAGCTAGGTTTAAGTTTCAATTCCTTTTTTTCACTTTATCCCATTTGTAGAGGTGTAATGCACTCCAGAATTGTAGAATCATGTCTCTGTAGAGAGGACAGTGGGACATATAACACGAGGTAGGTAATCAGCTCTAAAAATGACAAAGTTCCAATGTTGATTTTAAGCAGTTTGCATGGTGAAGATCTATACTGAATTTTTCTTAGGAATAGCTGCAAAAATTCTGATCCAGAGGACCTGTTTATGTATACATATATTATATATTAAAGCAATATCTCTTCACACAGATCAAACACTTGGATAGAAAGATAATGTTAGAAGCTGGGTGTGGTGGCACACACCTATAACCCCTGCTACTCAGGAGCCTGAGGCAGGAGAAATCATAAGTCTGAAGCCAGCCCAGACAATTTAGCAAGACCCTATCTCAAAAAATAAAATAAAAAGCCTGGAGATGTAGCACAGTTGGAGAGCGCTTCCCTAGGATCAATCCTCAGTACACCTCCTTCTCTGTAATAATGTTATTGTAAACACTTCATTAAATGGCATATGCTTCTTTTTGAACCTTAATTGAATTATTTATTTTATTAGTAATAGAATGTCATATGCTTTTAAAGACTACAATATGAAGACCTAGAATCAATACTCACCTTTTAATTTACTTAACAAAAATTTGTATTATCTTAAAATTTTGTTATGAAAGAATTGTATAATTTTATTTCATGATATATCGTATGACTAAGGAATTGTAAGCTTTTTTTTTTGGTACGGGGGCTCAAACTTGGGACCTTGTGCTTGCAAGGCAGGCGACGGAACCACTGAGCTAAATCCCTGGCCCAGGAATCTTAAGCTTTTAATGTTCACTGAATTAGTTTGAAACCTGAAAAATGTTTTCACTTTCTGAAAGTTTTTTTCTCCTTAATAGCTATTCTACTAATAATTAAGTGCTTTGGTTTTCAAACATATTGTTTTTTATTTTTACAGGAGATAGGGACAGGTGGCACTTGTCAGTGGAAGATATGTGGACTCAGTCCCACTACAACCCTAGCCATATATTTTGAGGTTGTTAATCAGGTATGACTTTCTTTATTTGAATATTAAAAAGTAAACAAATACTTCATTTAGGCCATGAATATTTCATCTGAATTTTAGGATTGTTTTTTCTAGTTCTGTGAGGAATGTGTGTTTTGGTAGGGATTGCAATGAATCTGTAGATTGCTTTGGGTAGTGTAGACGTTCGAGCAATACTGATTGCTTTAATCTATGAGCACAGATGCCTTTTCATTTATTTGTGTTTTGTTTTTTATCAGTGTTTTATAATTTCCATTGTAGAGATCTTTCATCTCTTTAAACTTACTCATAGGCATTTTGTTTGTATCTATTGTAAATGGGATTGCCTTCTTGATTTCTCTTTCTTCCTTTTTTTGATGCTTCCAGGGATTGAATCCAGGGTCTTGCTTATGCTAGGCAAGCACTCCATGACTGAGCTACACCCCCAACCCTTGGTTCTTATTTCACATAATTTGCTTTTTGTGTATAGCAATGCCACTGATTTTTCGTTTTGTTATGTTTTTATTTTTTGAGACAGGGTCTCCCTGTGTAGTTTACTGTGTAGCCCAGGCTGGCCTTGAACTCATGATAATCCTCCTGCCTTAGCCTCCTTAGTGCTGGGATTATGGGCATGCAACACCATGCCTGGCCTGATTTTTTTGTATGTTGGTTTTTTTTTTTTTCTTTTTTGAGGTGCTGAGAATGGAACACAGGACCTTGCACATGCTAGGCAAGTTATCTATCATTGAGCTACATTCCCAGCTTTTTATGTTGGTTTTGTATCCTACAACGTTATTGAATTTATCAGTTCTAATAGTTTTTTGGTAGATTGTTTGGAGTTTTCTATGTAGAGGAAAGATCATGTCATTTGCAAACAGTGACAGTGTATTTCTTTCTCTTGCCTGAGTCCTCTGGCCAGGACTTCTAGTATTATGTTGAATAAAAGTGATGAAAATGAGCATCCTGTCTTATTCCCTATCCCAAGAAAGCTTTCAGCTTTTCCCCATTCAGTGTAATGTTAACTGTAGGGTGTTTGTGTATGACCTTTATTATGTTGAGGTTTCTTCTGTACCTAATTTATTCAGCCTTTTTATCATAAAAGGATGCAGAATTCTATCAAATGCCTTTTCTGCATCTATTGACAAATGATTTTTGTCCTCTATGTTTTATCGATATGTATCATTTTTATCCATTTGCTTATGTTGAACCAATCCATGAATTCCTGGGAAGAATCCACCTTGATCCTGATGAATAATCTTTTTAAGCTGCTGTTGAATTTGGTTTGCTTGTATTTTGTTGAGGATTTTTGCATCTGTGTTCATCAGGGATATTGACTTGTAGTTTTCTGGGGTTTTTTTTGTCCTTGTTTGGGTTTCATATCAAGATATACTGCTGGTCTGATAGAATGAGTTTGGAAGAATTCCTTCTTGAATTTTTAAAAATAATTTGAGAAGACCTATATTACTTATTTAAATATTTGATAGAATTTAACAGTGAAACTATCTGACCTTGGGTTTTTCTTTGATGAGAGACTTTAAATTTTAGAGTAAGTCTATTCATGCTAGAAAGTATGTAGTTCATGATTATATGACAGCAGCACAGTAGAGTTTAGTTTTTTAAAAAAATATTTCCACCCTGCCTTCCTTATTTTATTTTATTTATTTATTTTAGTCCGGGGGATCGAACTCAGGACCTTGCGCTTACAAGGCAGGCGCTGGAACCACTGAGCTGAATCCCTAGCCCCTAGTTTAGTTTTTACTCCTTTGTTTTTTTTTTTCTTTTGGTACCGGGGATCAAACTTGGGACCTTGTGCTTGCAAGGCAGGAGGTGGAACCACTGAGCTAAATCCCCAGCCCTACTCCTTTGTTTTTACACAGCACAATGCTCCAATTCCTCAAGGAGGACGCGGTGCAATCCAATTTGTGACCCAGTATCAGCATTCCAGTGGGCAGAGACGCATCCGAGTGACCACCATTGCTAGGAAGTAAGTTGTGTTTGTTAAAGATTTAATTCACATGTCAGGTCCTGCTACTGAGCTGGGTTCTTATTTTGGGTGACCTCTATGACTATGAACAGAGATCCAGTTTATTTGCTAGAATATTCATCGATAAGAACAGTGAGAGCACCAGACATGGTGGCACATGCCTATAATCACAGCACTCCGGAGGCTGAGGCTGGAGGATCCCCGCCAGTTTGAGGCCAGCCTGGACTACATAGCAAGACTGAAGAAAACCCAAAGTATTACAGCCTGGCACATTGGTGCAAACCTTTAGTCACAATTACTTGGAAGGCTGAGGCAGGAGGATCATGTGAGCTAAGACCAGCCCCTTGAACTCTTGTGAGTTCAAGACCAGCCTGGGAAACAGTGAAACCCTGTCTCAAAAACTAGTACCCCTCAAAAAAAATTAAAAAAAAAAAAAAGGCCTGGGGATTTAGCTCAGTGGCACTGTGCCTGCCTTGCAAGTACAAGGTCCTGAGTTCGATCTCCAGTACCAAAAAAAAAAAACAAAAACCAAAAAACTAGTACTCCTAAGACACTGTTCAAAATATTTTATCAGCACTCAGGAGGCTGAGGCAGGAGGATCATAAGTTCAAAAGCAGCCTGAGCTATATAGCGAGTTCAAGGCAGACCTAGGCTTCATAGTGAGTCTCAACACCAAAAAAGGAAAAACAAAAGAAAAATTTACCTCAGTCACATGAGAAAATCAAGTATTTTCCTTTATTGTGAAATTCACTACCTGTATATACTTAATGATATAGTGTAGTTTGCTTTTCAAATGATATTTTCATTTAGTTCATTTGTCTTTATCTAGCTTCTGCTTTGTGGACTGGGTACTGTTAGGAGAGGTTATGAATTCAAAAGGCTTGAGCATACTTGGTCTGCCATGTGATGGTATGGTATAGATCAGCCATTTCTGCTGCTTATTATTTCACTAAGCCAAGGTAATTTATACTTGTCAACCATCTGGAAAACATCTAAACGTTATTTGTCAAATGAAAGAAAATTAAAGATAGAGGAGGAAGAGGAGAAGAATTTTAAAGATGTTACTGCCTAAATTCCCTTGGGATCACTCTTACATCTAAAATTAGTTCAGTATTTATTTTCAGGAAGTCCATAAGTATTGCCAGTCATGTCAAAGTGAGGTACTTTAGAATTAGGATCAACAGTGGCCCCCCACCTGCCTCTCAAGTGCAAGGTCCTGAGTTGGATCCCTTTTACCAAAAAAAAAAAAAAAAAAAAAAGAATTAGGATCAACTGAAGTATTACAAAACTGTGTTTTTGAAATTTTAAATAAACAAACACTATTGTTGGGTCTACCCAGCAATAGTTTGACTGGACTGGCTTTATAGAACATACTGCTATGTTATGCATATCAAATTAATCCCTCAGATAAAATCATAACTTTTGATGGGTTTTAGTGAATGTATTAACAGAATAAAGAATACAGAGTAATTTAATTACGCTTTTTATCACTGATGATTGAAAGACCAAAGAGTCAGAAATTCTGATGTTTTATTAATTTTCCAGTTTAATAAATGAGAATTACGTAGACTGAGTGAAAACCTTTATTTTTGTATTTCCATTGTTCTGCTTTTATGCAGTTGAAGGAATTGAATTCTGAAGTCTGACACAGAGACTTGTGTATTTCTGTGTGTGGGTACACATACATATGCACAGTCCACAAAAACAGTACACACTTCAGCAGTTCGCCATACTAATAAATGTCTGGAAGCTCATGGCCACCACTTTGAGCACCTCTTGTAATTGTAGAGGCCAAAGGTAACTTGTGTTAATCTCATGATAGCTCAATAAATTTAGTATTAAAATATTTATACAAGTTTTTCTTTTCCTGCTGTATACATTTTTTTGGCAGACTCTGTACTATTAGTTCTCTTGTGAAAATCTTTTTTTTTTTTGGTACTGGGGATCAAACTCAGAACCTTGCACTTACAAGGCAGGCACAGGCACCACTGAGCTAAATCCCCAGCTCTAAAAAATCTTAATGCTTTAAAGAGTGTGGTGGGAGATATGCCTGTCCGAGTACTTAGAGAAGTACTTAGACAGTACCAAGTACTTAGAGAAATTTTTTTAGGTTTAGTTGTATTTTTCTGAAAAATAGTTAATGGTATGATGAAATAGTTATTAGCAACTTAAAAACATGCTAATTTGTCTAGGTGATATTGGAATTTTGAAGTATTGAAATAGTTTTCTGTATATTTTAAATTCAAATCTGTGTGGTAGCCAACTATGATATTGTGACTATTAGCAACACTTCTGTGCTTTCTTTTTTCTTTAGTTGGGCAGATGCTCAAACTCAAATCCAGAATATTGCTGCGTCCTTTGACCAGGAGGCAGCTGCCATTCTTATGGCTCGGCTGGCAATATATAGAGCAGAGATAGAGGAAGGGCCAGACGTGCTTAGATGGCTGGACCGACAGCTCATCAGGCTGGTGAGTAGCACTGTGCCTCTCCAAGCCTGTGTGCTTCCGTTTGCAGTAAGTGCTCGTTGTGGACAGTCTCTTTGGAAGTGCTTACCGTGTACTCGAAATACTGTATGAGGGACTCCTGTTCACATCACTGAGACAGTAGCAGAGTAACGCACAGAATCCAGTGATCACTTCCAGTGAACTAGAATGCCTTTTTCCTTAAAATGAAAGAATGGAAATATGTAACTTCTTATTTTTTGTTTATTTTGGCTGATATGAAATTAATTTGAAATTTAATTCTATATTACTGTAATGGTTCTTAGTGCTTTTTGGTGCTTTTCTCGATTTCTTTTCCTTTTTTTTCCTTCCTTCTTTCTTTTTTTTACTGCCTTGGGGATGGAACCCAGGGCCGCATGCATGCTAGACAAATGTTGTAAAACTATATCCCCAGCCCTGTATTTTTATATTGCTGTGGTTTTAGTTTCCTAGTTTTTATTTCAATGAAACTTTTTATTTTGTATGAATGTATAGACATCTTTTAAAAGAAATTAATTGGTATAAAAATATACATATACATATAAAATATAGATAGGTCTTGATTATTTGTATCTAGATTACCAAATGTATGCTAGTAAAATTATTGCTAATGTTAACATACCTTTTTTGTGTGTGTATATGGTGTCAGGAATTGAATCCGGGACCTTTGCACTGAGCTACATCCCCAGCCCTTTACATCTTTTTTTTTTTTTTTTAACATTTTGAGATAGGGTCTCCCTAAGTTGCTAAGTTGCCCAGACTAGGTTTGAGCTTCTAGTGCTCCTGTCTCAGCCTTTCAGAGTGCTGAGATTATAGGTGTGAGCTACTGTGGCCCACCTTTTTACTTGGGGTTTTGACATGTCAGGAGCCATGGTTTGTTAGGATCTAGAGGCTTTCCTAAACTCAATTCTTTTTGTTGTTTTTTCAGGGGATTGATCCAAGGGGTGCTCTACCACTGAGCCGCATCCCCAGTTCTTTTTTGTTTTTATTTCTAAGACGGTGTCTCACTGTGTTGCTCAGGCAGAATTTTACCTTGCAGTCTTCCTGCCTGAGCTTCCCTAAGTGCTGGGATTTCTGGTGTGGGACACTGTACTTGGCTTTAAACTTAGACCTTAATTCTCTGTTTTTAGTTAGCATAGTGTACCCTTTTATGTTCTTGAAAGTTCAAGTTCGTCTTTCACTTTTCAGTTCAAACACCTCATTGAAAACTTATAGAATGTAAGAGAGAGCTAACTGGTTTTTAAGCTATGGAATGGGTGGCTTTTTTGTTTCATGTAGTTTTATTCTTGAGTGAACAAATCTTTGTTTAGTAAAGTCAGTCATATTTGTAGCATTAATCAAAACTTATTTTTTTCCTATCTCATCTCCAAGAACTTTTTTATACCAGCATCTCTCTGCTTTCCATGTTAAGGTAATATTAGTGTATCTTTTTAAAGAAGTGAGATTTAACCTCTCATAGGATCAGCCATTGATGGGACACACTCAGCACGTTGCTCCCCAAATGGACCTTTAGTTTCCAGATAGGAAGATATATCATGAAGTGTACTTTGAGCTTTGCTTGTTTAGGGCAACAAAAAAGTTTCTTTTTGTAGCAGAAAAGCTTTCTTAAAATTTCACTGTCATTTAAAAATCTGACATGACACCTGTGAAACCTGCTATTCCTCAACCTGAATAGAGAAGCTATTATTTTTTTTAACCCTTTACACAGATCTCCTCAGCATTATGTGACGTGTCGTCATTGTTTTGACCTATTACACTGGTTTGAAGTGGAACCTTTTTTTTAAATTTTGGTGGTGCTGGGAACTGAACCTAGGGCCTTGTGCATGCAGAGCACCTGCTGTTCTACCACTGAGCTACCTCCCAGTCCTCTTAAACTGGAACTGTTTAGTTTCCCAGATTGCGTTTTGCCCTATCATTTTACTTACTATAATTTTACATGTTGGCCTTGCTAGGTTCTCACCAACCATGTAAATTTTTCTTTTCTGGGTAATAAGTTGTACTCTTTTGGTTTTTTTGAGACAGTGTCTCACTATGTAATTCAGGCTGGCCTTGAACTCACTGTGTAACCCAGGCTGGTCTTGAACTCACGGTGATCCTCCTGCCTCAGCCTCTTGAGTGCTGGGATTACAGATGCGCACCACCATGCCTGGCTATAAATTGCACGCTTAAGTAGCTTGCTTCCTTTTCATTGAAAGTGATTTTATCTTTACGAGTAGTCAGTCTGGTTTTTTTTTTTTCGGTACTGGGGATTGAACTCAGGATCTTTCATTTGCAAGGCAGGCACAGCACTGCTGAGCTAAATTCCTGGCCCTTTAAAGTGATTTTTATCTTAACAAATGCATTATTTTGAGATTCTAAAAGCTGTTTGAAGTACTTAGCACTTTTACTTGTCAAGTATCTATGATTTATAGTAAAGTGCTTGTATGACACAAAATTGAATAGTACACCTTGGATTATCAGCTTGTATAAAACTCCTAAGTACCTTTTCTAGTAAAGGTGGACTATTTCTGTGTCCCTTAATTGTATGAGGGCAGTGAAATGACTCAGAAGATGGTAAGTTTTTAGAAATCTCAGTAGGTGCAGGCTATTCTCATACTTCAACGTCAAAACTTTCAACATTGTTTGACATGCTTGCAAAACACAAACATTAGTAGAATAGAAAACAGAAGAGTCTGGTAAATAGCTAAATGAGACAATTGCAGAACTGCAGTGTAGCTCTCACTTGCATACTGTATATTTTGCGACATTGACAGCACCTGCGGGGCATTTGGGCTGAAGGTTGGGTGAGTTGTGGCAGAATGAAAATTTACCTGTGCTCTTCCTTCACTTCAGGAGAGTGTGTCTGCTACCACAGTCAGGTGGCAGCAGGAACAGGAGGCCCCTGCTAGCCGACTTCCATCCTGCTTCTTGGGTAAACTGTCACCAGTTCTGTGCCTCCTCCATCTGGGTCCAACTGAGAATGGAGTTACCCAAAGAAACAGAGTTGTGTTAGTCAGCTTTTTGAGATCATTGATTTTAAAGAGAAAATGTGTATTTCAGCTCATGCTTTTGGAAGTTTTGTTTCATAATCATTGGCCCTGTTGCTTTAGGTCTGTGGTGAGGCAGTGGATCTACCATGGCACAGAGAGTATTGGAGCAGAGCTGTTGGTCTCATGGCTAAGAACTGAGACAGAGAGAGGAGGAGTAAAGGATGGGGTTCCCCCAGTCCTCTTCAAAGAACCACTTCAAGAACTGACAGAGCTTCCAGTAGGCCCCATGTCTCAGTATCCGACAGCTCCCATTGTGCTCTGTGGCCTGGGGACCAAGCCTTGGAGGGGTGTATATGACCCAGTTTTAGTGTATGTGCTGCCAAAGCAAGCACAATGTGATCCAAACTGTAGGGCTGGGGATGTAGCTCAATGATAGGGCACCCGCTTAACATGCATAGGCTGTGGCTCAATCCCCAGGATGAAAAAAGAAAGATTCAAAGTGGACTACCATGCAGGACTGAAAGATTGCTATGGAAACTAGTGATAAAGACAGCTTGGTCGCTGTCTGTCTTGCACTTTGGCTGGCATCATATGATGTGCAAAGTTCAGTGACAGGATTTTAAAAATCACAACCTCTTGAGTTAGGTGGGGTAGTATGTGCCTGTAACTTCTGTATTCTGGGAGGCTGAGGCAGGAGGATAACAAATTCCAGCCTGGCCTGGGTAGTTTAGCAACTTAGTGAGAGTGAGAGCCCGTCTTTTAAAAAAAAGGACTGGAGTTATAGATCAGTGTAAAGACCCTGGGTTCAGTCTCTAGTACTGAAAAATAAAGGGGGCGGGGGCGGGACAAAAAATGAGCAGAGGTCATGATCAAGGAATTAAAGAAAGAATGCAAGTGACTATTAAACTTAATAAAGAGTTACTAATCTTGCTTAAATAGAACAAGACAGTTTTTATCTATTTTAAACTGGTAAGAATGAGAAGAACATGATAAGTGCTAGAGCTGGCCAGTATTCAGGGAAATGGACAGCTTTTAGTTTGAAAGTTTGGTGTATGAATCTGTACAGCTTTTATAAACGTCTCTATACCCAAACATGTAGGAAGAAATTGTTGACAACATCAAAGACTTTTAAAACTATCTTTTACTCGAAAATTCTACCTCTAAGAATTTATCCTAATGATACAACAGGACAAACGTAGATGCCAATAATGAGGGATTGGTTTGGATAGTTATGGTATATGTCAGCATAGCAGAATGCTAATCAGGTGTTAAAAATGAAGTAGCACTAGAGTATTTAATGACATCAAAGAACCGTTTCAAATAAAAGCAAGAACTTTGGACATAAGTAAATATTAGCTGGTGCATGCCTGTAATATCAGCTACTCAGCTGGCTGAGACGGGAGGGTCATGAGTTTGAAGCCAGCCTGGGTAACATAATGAGACTTTGTCTCAAAAAAAAAAAAAGTATCAAATACATCCTACATTGGGAAGTGGCCTTTTTTGTTTTTGTTTTTTGAGGCAAGGTCTCCCTTTGTAGTTCAGGTTGGCCCTGAACTCACCATGTAGTCCAGGTTGGCCTCAAACTCGCAGTGATCCTCCTGCCTCAGCCTCCCAAGTGCTGGGATTACAGGCATGTGCCTTCTTTTCCTTCCCTTCCCTCTCTTCCCTTCCCTCCCTTCCCTTCTCTCCCTCTCTCTCTCTCTCTCTCTCCTCTCTCTCTTGGGATTGAATTTAGGACCCTGTGCTTTTGAGGCAGGCACAGTGCCACTGAGCTAAATCCCCAGCCCTTTGTGTTCTTTCTTTACCAGATTGCCCATGGATCTCCTCAATTTTCTCCTTTTTTTTTTTTTTTTTTTTGGTATTTCTGGTGTATCAGATTTTTTAGCAGCAACTTCCTTTTGTACCTATTATGATATTTTGATATTATATCTTTCATCAGTTGGCTAATATCTTTTTTTGTGAAGTCTTAGGGAGCTCATGTTAAGCTTTTTGGGTCAATATTTAGGAATTCTTTATTTTTTCCAGAGCACTTAGTTAAAAAATCCAAACATTTAAGGGTAAGTTGTTATTGCACTGGGGCAAAGTAACATTTGCTTCTAAAATTTGGGTATTTTCTTTTGGTTGTAATCAGTCTGTTGCTAAGTCTATATATAATCTTCCAAAGGGAATACCTTATTTTGTTTTATTTAGTGTCAGAAATTTGGAGAATATCACAAAGATGATCCAAGTTCCTTCAGATTTTCAGAAACTTTCTCCCTTTATCCACAGGTAAGTAGATAAAAGGTCCATGTTGTTTTCTTGTGTTGCCAATAGCATTGGGTCTCATCTTTTCTGTTATTTATATTTTATTCACTTTATAGGACCTATTCTGTTGAGTTATTCTTTTGGTTATGCAAATTAGGGGATAACTTTGATGTTTATGCTGTGAATTCTTAGTGAAAAGTATATAGTATTTTCATAATTTGTCATTTATTTGTAGTAAATAGATATTTACTCTGAAACCTTACCATGAGTATCGTTAGGTGTAAGGCCGACTAGCTTTCCATCTAATAAACAAGGGTTCTAATTGCAGTGGACTAGAAAGACTTCATATGTGATAATTTTAGTCTTACATCAAGTTATCACCTGAGAACAGTTTTATGAGGCCATACCAGCTCAATAGAAAGGAACTAATTTTATTTACCTTATAGAATGTTTTTCACTGGGAGCAGGGGACTCTATCCCTTTATCTGTCAGTTTATTAGATTATTTATTTTTTAAAGTTTATTAGATTTATTAAAAGCCTTGTTTTTTTACATAATAAGTAAGAGATAACATTTATTTAGTGAGTACAACGTGCAGGGGACCTTAGGAGGATAAAAATGATGATGTAGATGCTGCTTTAAAAAGCTTCAGACCCAAGGGTGAGATCTGAGACAATCCGAACAATGCAGAAGAGAAAGTGAAAAATGCTTTGAAAGGTATACAAAATCTAAAGAAAGCTTTTCAGGTGGATGGTTTGATACATCTTTTTTTACAGGAGTTGGCATTTTAGATCAGTTTAGAGGGATGATTAGTGCTGAGATGTGGAAATTCAAGTTTTTGCCCATAAAAACTTTGTCTAAAACTTCAGCTTTCATTTTAGAGCATTCATTCATTCAAATCCTTATTGATCTGTAATCTATAAACTTCATTTTTATATAGGGAGATGTCAACAGACTTCTAATGAGGTCTGGAGAGCCAGGGTCTGTTTATTTTAAGCCATGCAAAATTCTGTTTTGGGAATTTTGAGGCCTCATCTTTGTAGAGAAGCTAATAGTAAAAAGCACAAAAGGCATTAGCGTGAGTATTTGACTGAATTCCTCACACTTTCCTGTTTTTCTTCTCTGTTCCTTAGATTTGAGCACCTGGGTTTTTGTCCCTATTTTTTTTTTTTTAATTGCCTCTTGATTTTATTCTTGTTATAGGATTATATTTTTAAGCTGCTGATAAATATGAACAAGGTTCCTTTCTGGAGAATACACTTTTAAATATTCTTATAACTTGTTTTATTGTGTTAATACATAGTTGTAATCAAATGCTTTTGTTAATAGTAAACTCCTATAGTAATATTAAAATCAATAAAAGCCTTCTTACATGTTTTATCTTGCAGTTTATGTTTCATTTAAGAAGATCTCCTTTCTTGCAAATTTTTAATAACAGTCCTGATGAGAGTTCATATTATCGTCACCATTTTATGCGTCAAGATCTGACCCAGTCTCTAATCATGATTCAGCCTATTCTGTATGCATATTCTTTTAGTGGACCACCGGAGGTAAGAGAAGCAGGAAAAAAGTTGATTGGTCTTGTTACTGTTTGAGTAGCATTAAAAAAGCAAAAGTAACTAAGTTCTTTTTGGTAATATAGTTGTTGAATTTAAGAATTTATTGAATGAATCATTATCTCAAGTTGTTCATGTATTCACTTACATTTATGAGTACTTTTTAATACTAGGTATCATTATATTAGAAAATCATTAAAAATATGGTAGGAGAGACTTTTAGATCATTTTGTCTAACTATTTGGTCTGTCAAATCCTCTAGCATGTATGATTATTTATGTCTTTAACAATTTCCAGAAGTGATTATGATTCTATAGTATGTAGCTTATTTCAGAGTTTAGTATCTGATAGTTACAACAACCTTTCTAAACAAAGTCTCTTGTTTTAACATAATCTCATTTTCCTTTAGTCCTTTGAGAATATAAGATGTATAAAATGTGATTCAACAACTTGGCTCAGTAATCTGTCAACATCATCTGCCTAGTGAAGGTTCTGTCCTCGAAAACCTTTTTCTCCTGGCTCTCTGGCACCTGGTGTTCCTGCTGGGTTTCCTCCTACTAATGGAGGTTTCCTTCTCAGTCTTCTTTGTAGAGCTCTAAGTATTGGCACACCACGGAGTTCAGCCTGGGGCTTCCTTCCTCCATCTCTCTAAGTGATGCAGTCTAACCCCATAATTAATTGCCATTTTTGTGCCTGTGATCCCCAAGTTTATGCCCTCAGTCCAGGTCACCCTGTTGCATTCATATGGCAAACTGTTTCCCACGTGCCCTAAATTTGCTGTCCCAAGCCTCTCCCAGCTCACTCAGTGCTGCCTCCATCGAGTCACCTTTGATTCTTCCTGTCTCTGTTTTTTAAATTGTTTTTTAAATTTAATTTAAATTAAAATATACTGTGAGAATTCATAAAAGCAAGAGATTTTAATTGTAAAACTAAAATTCAGAAGATTTCCTGGAAAGATCTGTTTTGTGTTGTTATGTAGTTTATTTTTCCTCATTTCTCACTGTTTTCTTCCCGGCAGCCAGTTCTCCTGGATAGCAGCAGCATTCTTGCAGATCGCATTCTTCTCATGGACACATTCTTCCAGATTTTGATCTATCACGGTGAGGTAAGATTCTGTAGGATTTAAACCAGTGCATGGAAAGTCTTTTTCACTCACGGAAGTTCCCCCTGTATGATATGGCTAGTGTTTGGGTGCTGATAAACCTGGATTTAGGTTGAACCTCCCTAATCCAATATTCCAAAATCCAAGGTACCCCAAACTCCAAAACTTTTTGAGCACCAATACGACACCACAAATAGAAAATTCCACACCATGAAACTTGTTTCATGTTCAAAATTATTAAAAAATAGTTTATAAAATTACCTTCAGGCTATGTGTATAAGAATTATATGAAATGTAACTTTTGTGTTTACATTTAAGTCCTGTCCACAAGGTATCTCATCATGTATATATGCACATTTTCCAAAATCCAGAGATACCAAAATCTTTAATACTTTTGGTCCCAAACATTTTGGATAAGAAATACTTGACCCAGGGCCAGGAATGTAGCTCATTGGTGCCGCACCTGCCTGGCAAGCACAAGGTCCTGAGTTCAATCACAGTACCAAAACAAAAAACAAAAAAACAAAAAACAAAAACTTGACCTGTATGTATAAAATGTCATTCTTCCTAGTATAGGTTTTTAGGCTTCAATTGCAGTTTTGTTCATTTGTCAAGACACAACTGGACAAATGGATTTTACACAAGGCACGCTGTTATGAAAGTGAATGCATTGACATTTACATAGAATAGACATATTGCCTTTAAAGTAATTATCTCAACCAGGGTGCTCTTAAACTCCTGGGTTCAATTGATCCTCCTGCCACAGTCTTCCTGGCATGCATCACTATGCCTGGCTTTGTTTTACTTTTAAAGATGGAGGAAATCCTAATTTGTATCTATTTACTTAAAAATATTTTCTCTTGAAATTAGTATTTGTAAAAATTGAGATTTTTTTTCAATAATTTTATTTTTGTAGAGATTACTTTCTTTGAAAAAATATCTTAGGATTTTTAGGTGAGCAAGCCAGCAATTTAAAATAATTTCTTGAACTGTTTTAAAATTAGACCATAGCACAGTGGCGGAAGTCGGGGTATCAGGACATGCCGGAGTACGAGAATTTCCGGCACCTTCTTCAGGCCCCGGTGGATGACGCGCAGGAGATCCTGCACTCGAGGTTCCCGATGCCGCGGTACATCGACACCGAGCACGGCGGCAGTCAGGTCTGTAGCCCGCGTGCTTGTGTGGGGATGCACCCTCTGGGTCTTTCTTCTCCTTTTCTGACTTTAATCTGACTGGATTGCTCCTTATGTAAAGGAAGGGCAAGGGAAGGAAACGGGCGTGGATGGGATCCAGGGCTTGCTTTTACTGAGGCTTTCAGAGCAAACCAGTGACATTGTGCTGCTGCTTCCTGCGTTCTGCTGCAGCTCAGCCCTGGCGGCACCAGCCTTACTGAGCAGGGAACAGCCTGGGAAGTGGAGCTGTGCACTTCCCTACCTCCTGTTGTTTACTGGTAAAGTCTGTGACTGCTAAGTTTGTGGTTACTCACTTTTTTCTCTTTTCCCTCATTCTGCTGTTCCAGTTTTCTACAAAATAGATTGAAATGTTAAAGGAAAGCGTTGTGGTATTACAAAAGACTTAGGGGGTTTTTCAAACTATGAGGATCAAATGAGGTACATGCATGTGCACCTCTCCCTTTAAAGCCTTCAGAAGGTTAGGTCAGGTGCTTTCGTGTGCGTTCAGACAGCACTTCCTGCTACTCACTTATAATTCTAATCAGTTACCGTAAGTTAAGTATAAGTTGTTATAGGTTTATTTCACTTGCTGCTTAAAGGCAGGTTAGTTTGTTTACTACTGTATTCCTAGTGTCTAGTGCAGTTACTCAGAAATGACAATTTTATTAGGGTTTTACTGTACTTACAGCATGTATTAAGAATTTGCAAGGCCCTTTACTCTCTTTATTTCCTCTGATCCTGAGAATTCTGTTGTTATCTGTATTTTGTAGGTGATAAAACTGGGACTTAGGTGCCTTGTGGCCAAATAAGCCCAGCAAATGAAGGAGCTGGGATTTGAAACCTGGTCTTCTGACCTCAGGGACCAACCTTTTGAGTATTAATTAAATTGTTTACTTAGAGAGTAGAAAATATTTTGTATGATATTAATCTTCAAAAGATAAGACTGCCTATGTTATTCTGGTATGAGTTTAAAATTACAATGTATTCTTTTATTGATTCTCACTGTATATATTGCTATTTTCCTCATTTATTGTTTTGATAATGATAAGTCATGTTGGTAGATGGCTAAAATATTGGCTAAATTATCTCATGGAATCACCCATGGTTTAAAAAGTTTGAGAGTCATTGTTTAAAAAAAATGTAAATTTTTGTGGTTTTTAAAAACGTGTCATTTTATGGAACTTTGAATTTATGATATTTCAGGCTGCTTTGGAATAATTGTAATCTTGCACAAACTCTGTCATAGTTTCTGCACACACTTTTTGGGGGTCCTGGGGACTTCATATTGAGCTATATCTCCCTCCTCCCCACCACCTCCCTTTTTAAAAAATTTGAGATGGGGTCTTACTAAGTCACTAAATTGCCTAGGCTGGTTTGAACTTGTGATTCCCCCTGCCTCAGGTTCCCAGAGTGCTGGGATTACAGGCATGTACCGCCGTGCTGGGCTGCACACACAATTTTTATACACTGAGTTTTATATTAAAATGCATTGTGTGTTATTATTTAGGTTATAGATATGTGATTTGGAGAGAAGAGGGTGCATTTATTTTCTTTTTCTTTGTTTTGAGACAGGGTCTCACTATGTAGTTTCAGCTGACCTTGAACTCACTATGTGACCCAGGCTGGCCTTGAATTCACAGCAATCCTCCTGCCTCAGTTTCCCAGAATGCTGAGATTACAGGCATGTGCCACCATGCCTGGCTGCACACACAAGTTTTATATACTGAGTTTTGTATTAAAAATGCATTGTTTGTTATTACGCAGATAATAGATATTTGATTTGGAGAGAAGAGGGTACATTTGTTTTTTCTTTTCTTTCTTCTTTTTTTTTTTTGAGCAAGGTCTCACTATGTAGCCCAGGCTGGCCTTAAATTCATTACCAGTCCTCCTACCTCAGCTTTCTGAGTGCTAGGATTATAGGTGTGTGCCATCATGCAGGTGGTGCATTTATTATCACAGTGGCCTACACATTTGAAAACTTAATCTTCTTAAATGTTACATTTTAATAAAATTAATTTTACTAACATCAAATTTATTTCAGAAAGTATGTATTTATTCAGCTTATTTACTAAATCCATTTCTGATGGTTAATGCTATTTATTTTTTGCTTTTAAGGCCCGTTTCCTGCTTTCCAAAGTCAACCCTTCACAGACTCATAATAATATGTATGCCTGGGGGCAGGTAAGTGTAAATAACAGTCTTGGAAATTATTTCTGTCTGTTTTCATGGTTTATTTTTCTGAAGGCTGTGTTTTTTCCTGTGTATTTAGTGATGATTTCTGTTGGAAAAGTAATGAAAAAATAAGAGTAGAAAATAGAATTACTATTTGGTGGCACCATAGAAAATAAAAAAGCAATCCTATCAAATAGACAGAACTCCTTCTTATTGCAAGTTTAACACCTTACCCTTGAGACAAAAAGTAATAAAGTATATAAGATGGGAAGTGATGATTTAAGCTTAATGTGAGGCTGTGAACCAGAAAAGACTAATAAGCCAGGAGAGGCCAGGGACTGTAGTGGAGCAGAAAAGCAGGAAGCTTGCAAGTCATTATTGACAACTTTAATTTGGTAGAAATCTTAGCTCCTGATGTAACACCTCAGCATTTATCAAATGTCTAATATGTGCTGGACTCTATGTTGGTGCTTTAGGATATGCATTTGTCACTCTTGCCTTTGAAGAGCTTGTGGTCTAGTGTTAGAGATAAGATGCATATGTATATGTAAGTAAAGTGCAAATGCAAGAATATGGTCAATGTGCCTGAAGTATAAAATATTACAGGGATTAGAAAAAAAATGGAAGCGGTCACATTGAGTGTGTGTGGTAAAAGAGCTCAGGGAAAAGGCATGTTTAGTTTGGAGAATGGTTATTATTTCAATAAGAAATTGCATGAGAAAGGGAATTCTAGCTAGAGGACAGTATGGGCTAAGATAATGGCCTATATGTACAGATGAACAGTAGAACATGCATAGAACATGGAAATGTGTTACATGTCTAGATCATAGAAGATCTCGAATGCCAGGTTGAAGACTGGGAGGTTCTCTTTACTTGGTAATGGAGAGTTGTTGAAGGTTTTTGGACCGAGGTTCAAATTACAATCTTAGATTGTATTGTTTTTGAATCTTTTTTTGAGACAAGGTCTTGCTTTGTAGTTCAGGCTGGGCTTGGACTTGCAATCCTTCTGCCTCACCCTCCCAGAATGCTAGGATAACTGGCATGCCCTACCACACTCAGCAGTATAGTTGAATTTTAAGATTAAGTGGGAGACATCTGTAGACTGAAATTATGTTTACTGAAGTAATGGAAATAAGGGGGAATGAATGCAAGATGGTGAAAAAGAATAGGTTTTGGGAAATTCAAAAGCAAATTCATTGGAACTCAACTGGGAGTTGTAGGTAAGTATATTAGTCCAAGATGTGAAAGCTACATACAAATCTCAACTCTGATTGGATCCTTCATTAGGGGGAGAGAATAGATTATAGGGAATTATGGGGAAGTAAAGAAGTGGACTTTATAAATATAAATGATTCTTTTGTAAATTTAGCCTGAGAATATAATAATATGATAGAAGGATGATTGTTTTTAGGGTAAAAGCACAGAATTTACTTATAGGGCAAGTATAAGGAAACAATATGGGGAAGGAAAAGAACAAGAAAGAAAGAAAACAGATATTTTAAATCCTCGGAAGGAGACAATGTGATTAAGACTACCTGGAACTTAAGCATTGGTGAGGAGGCAGAACATTACTTATGGTAAAAGCAAAACGTGAGAACAATGGCAAAGAAAAAGATTTTGAGATAGAGACGCTCACATATATTTGAATACTTTTTTTTCAGTAATAGATTATTTGCTAACGTGAAAGGCTGAGGTAAAGGACTAGAAAACAGAGATTAAAAACAGCTATCATGAATATAAGAAATCAGCAAGAGATTAAAAAAAATGGCTTTTACAGCAGTGCTGAGCCCCCTGCCCGCCTGTTTTCAAAGTTTTGCTGTATAGATCAGGGTGGCCTTAAACTCACTGTGTAGCCCCAGGCTGGCCTTGAACTTCCAGGGATCTTGCTTCAGCCTTCTGAGAGCTGGGACTACAGGTGTGCGCCACTGTACCCAGCTGAGAAGTCCATTTTATTTACTAGGAATTTTAGAAGCATGCTTCCATAATGTTCTTTACCATGCTCTGTAGTTCAGGCACTAGAGCAAAGATGAAACATTTTGGTGGTAATTTAGGATGAGCTTGATAAAGAGGACACTTTAGAAAACAGGTAGAATAATTTTAGATGAGTGTTAATTGGCTAAGTGTGGGGTCCAGGCTAGGTAGAAGGGCCTGTGTGTATGGGAGGCAAGTACTTCGCCCTGAGCTACGCCCTCCATCTCTCACCACTGTCTGATTCCTAAGGCTTGAAACTTTAATCATGTACAGTGTCTCCCTTCTGCCCTGATGACTCACACATTTTCCCTATTCCCTCTACCTCCCTCCCGTGTCACTAGCCAGAGTCATGTCCTTATTACTTTCACATGGACTGTGGAGCCCGGCTGGCTGCTCTGGGACTTCAGCTCTTCTCTGTTTTGGCAGTGGCCAGATTAGTCTCCATCATGCTGTAGTCTTGCAAGTGAGCTCTGAAATCTTCAGTAACTCTGACTGAATTCTGTACAAATCCTTTCTGGTGGGATCGAGGGTCCTTTCTTGTATGACCCAAATATATTTTTCTACTGTTAGCCGCTGCTTAGATCTTTTGGCCAAATTGGACGTCTTACTCTACTTCAAACACACTGAGCATCTTCCCATCTTCGTGGCTGGAATTCTGTAATGAAAAATGTGATTTAATTCATGGACCAAATACTTCTTGGAAATGATGACTTCTTGTTTGTGAGTTAAAATGATAACATGGAAGGGTAGTTGGGAGGCTTTGAAAGAATGAGCTCGCTAAGTTGGTAAATGTGGAGAAATATCATTTCAGGCCGATAGTTTAGACTGCAGACTCTGCAAGTTGCTTCTCTCTGCCCTTACTACTTTGCCTACAAAGTTTAATACGTGCTTGATATAGATAGTAATGCTCAGTAAATATTACCTGTTTTCACTGGAAAAAAGTCTCTCCCTGAAGATGTCTAACATAAATTTATTTTAAACTTTGGAGTTTAATTATTGTTGCCTGGAAGTAGGGCATTAGAGGCATTAACAAGAGCCCGAAGACCTTTCTTGATTCATGCTTTTTATAAAAGAAATTATGTTAATATTTTCATAATCATAATAACTGATAAGTTGAATCTGTACTATTTTAGTCCCAATGCTAAGATTTTTAATTGTGAAAAACTTCTATGAGGTGTACATTATTTATCCATTTTTTAGAAAAGGAAATTAAGGTTTATATAGGTTAAGTAACTTACCCGAGATCACACAGCTCAATTGTGGCAGGCCCTGATTTTAACCCAGGCCTGATTCCACATTCTGAGTTTTTAATCATTAATTTGATGATGGCCGTTAACTTAGTAGCCAAGGGAATTAACTTAGTGTGATTTTTTTTTTTTTTTTTTTTGGTACCAGGGATTGAACTCAGGTCTTTGTGCTTGCGAGGCAAGCGGCAGAACCACTAAGCCAAATCCCTGGCCCTGGGAATTAACTTAGTACACAAGCATTTTATTTACTAAAAATTAATGGGATCCAATTTTCTTAGTTTTCTTTTTATCAGAAATCCACAGCCCAATCAATGTATTATCTGTGAATAGCCTGAAGAGGGCACCACTGTAACACTGCTTCTGTAATTAAGTGAGAAAGTTTGGACCTTTCTGCCTAATCCTGGATATATATTTTAGGGACAAAAAAAGGCCTATTTGAAAAGTTGAGATTAATTAACTGCAATAAATTTGATTTGGGCATTAGTATTTGTAGTTTCAAATAAGATCTCTGTTGAATGTAAATTAGGCAAGCCATATCTATTTTGTCTTCATCAGAATAAATAGATGTGGGTTTGGGTGAATTGAGGTGGAAAACACATAAAATGAAAAAAAAAATCAGGTACAGTCACAGGAAGAAAAACAGCAAGAGTCACCAGTTTATTATTGGGTTAGGTTAGTTTTGAGACCTGTCCTTGTCTATGGTAACTGTATATGTAAAATAAAGAGAAATATTTCAGTGTTACAAAATAATAGATTTTTCAAAACAATTAATAACGAAGAGCTACTGTACGCCTTCCATGTGTGCCAGGTATTGTTCTGTTTGCTTTTTTCTACTTGACTCTCTGAATTGTGGAACTCTGGGATAAATCCTGTTGTCCTTATTCAGACAGGAGAGCTGAGGCGCAGGTTCAGTAGCTTCCTCAGAGACGCATGAGTAGTCAGTGGCAGAGCCTGAGCTGGAGCCCAGGTGCCTGCCCTGACTCCATGTCTGTAATCCCAGCTCTACTCCCTCCATCACCAGGTTTCCCAAGTTATTATGATTTAGTGTGACAGATAATTTTCTCTTGTTCGGAAGAGGTTCCACATGTCTGGGTGCTATGTCAGATCAGATCCACAGCATCCTCACACTTCTTGTACATAGTTTCCATTTTCGAACTATTTCTATTTATTAATAAATGGAATTTGAGTATCAAAGGAAAAAATTTGAAGTTCAGGTATAAAATCTAGAAATACTTTCTCTTGCTCTAGGAAAATTTCAACTGGGCATGGTGGTGCATGCCTATAATCCCGGCACTTGGGAGGCTGAGGCAGGAGGATCACTGCAATTTCAAGCCCAGCCTGAACTACATAGCGAGATCCTGTCTCAGAATAAAAATTTCATTGTGTATGGATTAGGTATCAAGATCATTTTGTCAATACAGTTTTCAGTACATGTGCTGCTGAAGCGAGTGCTTATTAATACAGTTTTGATTAAAATGGATATTAGGAATTTCCCCTAACTCTTACTAATTACTAAAACCTGCAGAGATAAATTAAAGACTTGAAAACTTGACAAGCATAGTAAATGATATCGTGAATTTACATCCTTTCAGTGGGATTTCTGTTGAAATGGCAGGAGGAGGGTCAGGCTGTCTTAAGCCCAGGTCAGGCTGTCTTAATTGTTCACTGGTCTCGTAACGAGTCCCATCCTGAGACACCTCATCTTCTAGCAGAACCTCAGAGGTGATGGGAGCAGCCCGAGAGGAACAAAGACATAGTCCTGTTACTCAGGGAAGTCTACGTATTTAGGTAGAACTTCCTCCAAGGAATCAGGATCTTAGATGTTATTTCTGCTTAAAGTGATTTCCTTGTCTGTTTTAAACATAGCTCATACATTGATTATGTATTCCAAGGTATCACCCTATGTTTTAATCACAGTGAATACTTCTTTTTTCCTTTAGGAGTCTGGAGCACCTATTCTCACAGATGATGTTAGTTTGCAAGTATTTATGGATCACCTGAAGAAACTTGCTGTGTCAAGTGCTGCTTGACATGCTCAGCGTGTTCAGGACACTTAAGATGAAATAATATCTCAACTTCAGTTTTTCTTTATTCAATTTTTTCTTTTCTTTTCTTTCTTTCTTTCTTTTTTTTTTTGAGACAAGGTTTGCCTCTGTAGCTCAGGCTGGCCTTGAACTTGCTGTGTAGCCCAGGCTGGCCTTGAACATATGATCCTCCTGCCTCAGCCTCCTGAGTACTGGGATTACAGGTGTGCACCACCATGCCCAGCTCCTTTTTCAGTTTATCTGTGGAAACCGACAGAGATATCTCAAAACTTTTTTTTGGTGTCAGTATGATTTGAGATGACATGCAAAAAAAGTTCGCGTTTGTAGAGTAAGCTGAAGTATAATGAGAGCAATGAGAACAAATTTGTTTTATTTGCCACAGTATTAAAACTGGTTTTAGAAATTTGAGTTCTATATAACTTATGTTTAAGAGTAAGATCTGTCTGCCTTGTACTACAGATATAACTTACCTTGTATATTGCAGACAAATCAAAAGTGGCACTGAATGTCCTCCTGACCTTTTAAAACCTATTCAATTTTAGCCAGAAAGGAACAAATCAATAGTGGTAAATGTGAACATTTTTGCATATTTGCTGACTATTTTTCTGTGATTTTTCAGCACTTATGTATGCCCTTGTTTTGTGCTTGCTCTGTTGAAGTGGATTTATTTTTATGATTTGTTTGAAATTATCTGACTTTATAATGGTAATTTTCATAAAGATAATATCATGTTTTTTGTTTATTTGGAAAAATTGTTTAGAGATGAAGAAATATTTGGGGCAGGGATGATAATCCCACAACTGACAGTAAATGTGAAATTCTTACTAAGTACCCGGTTTATGTGACTAACTACAACACTTTTTTTTTTAAAGAAAAGATTGCTAGAAAATAAAGCATTTTGTCACAGTACATAAAGAAAGCCTTTGCAGTAAAATGAAAATTGTAACTGCTAAACCAAAATTGGTTTTCATTACATTATTTTGATGTCTCCCCTTTTTCTGAGGTAAATTTTACATTATATCCTTCAGTATTTTAACACTATATTGGGAGCCTACACAGTTCCTTTTTCCTCCTGCTTCCTTTTTTATGAAATTTATTAAGATTCTTATTGAAACAGTATTATGTAATGTTTGTTTAATTGTGTCATGTGATACACAGTTTTATTTTGATTTATTCATTGATAATCATTCACTTTTATGTTCTAAGGTTTACTTGTAGCAAATATGTTTACATTGCTAAGGCCAGATATGATTTGACAATAAAATTCACATATCAAGTGCTGAAATGAAAGGTGGTGCTCTGATACATGATTAGAGAGACAGTTTTGATGATTGTACTCACATGAACACAATCACAGGATGGTAAAACAGAAACTTGTAATTATTTATATTATATTCATTTAGTTTAACTTTGTTCCATCGTATTTGAATTGAACTGTGCTAGGCCAAAATGCCAATAAAATACGCTCTTCTCTGATTTTCTGGTTATTTTTGAATACTACTAAAGCTTGAGAAACCCAATGTAAAATTTAGAGCATTTAAACTTTTTTGGATTGACACATAATTGTACATATTTGCAGGGCACAACGTGATAATTTGATATATGAATACAATATGTCGTGATCAAATGGGGTAATTAGCATTTTCATGGCCTTAAACATGTATTATTTCTTTGTGTTGGCAGTCTTCAGGCTCCTGTCTTCTGTTTCTTTATAAAATATGTAGTTGTTGTAGCTATAGACACCCTACAGTGCTATAGGAACCTAGAACTCACTCCCGTATCCAACTGTGTTTAGTGCCTGTTGTCTGACCTCCCTCTGTCCTTCCTAGTTTCTAGTGACAACAGTTCTACTCTAATTCCTCAAAATCAGCTTTTTCTCACGTGAGAGTGAGAATATGTGGTCTTCTCATCCTTGCTTGGTTTATTTTACTTAAAATAATGTCCTCCAGTTCCATCCATTGCTGCAAATGATAGGATTTCATTTTTTTAATGGATGGAATTCCATTAAATATATATGCACAGGGACCGGGGATTTAGCTCAGTGGTTTCACCACCTGCTGTGCAAGTGCAAGGACCTGAGTTCAATCCCCAGTACAAAAAAAAAAAAATACATATATATATATATATGCACATGCATGCATAACACATAAAATTAGAGCATTTAAAATCTGCTATTAGTTTAAAAAGTTACTCATTTTAAAAATGTTTGTTGAGATATAATTCATATATCATACCATGGTAGACTGCAATATTGATTATGGCCAAAGCAGGCTGTAGGCAGTGCAGGCTGTGAAGAGGTAACCCCACAGTTGGCTTGTTTACAGAAGTGAGACTGGCTGAAGCCTACTTGCTGAGGTCAGAGTAACTTGCACCCAAATTCCATTCCCACAATTAAAACCTTCTTAACTAGAAGGACAATGTTCTTATTACAACCATATATTTTGTCTATTCTGTTCCTAATTCAAGAATGCTTGGTCTTTTTTTTTTTTTGGTACTGGGGATTGAACTTGGGTTCTTGCACTTGCGCAGCAGGCGGCGAAACCACTGAGCTAAATCCCCGGCCCTTGGTCTTGTCTTTTATGAGCCTTGCTTACATTAATTTCCATAGAAACTGCACGACTGTGTATCTTCTTATCCATTCCCACCCTTGTAGCTCACCTTTAACCTAATTACCAATGAAAATCAGTGGCTTAGATTGGCCAGTGCCTTTGTCAGTTGAACCAGCAGTGGTCATCCTGGTGTCCTGCTTTCTGTCTCTCTTAGTTTTGTCTTTTAGTTGTTTTTTTTCTTCTCAGACCTGCATCATACACTGAGTAGGAGACTGGAGCCTCCTGCAGAGGTTTCCAGTAACATTTCAGGGCTCCCCAGTATATCATACAAGTTAAGTCATTTAAAGTGTATAATTCAATAGCATTGAATATTTTTATGGGGTTCTGTAACCAATAACACAATTTTGGAGCATTTTTATCACCCTCAACTATTCATTTTTTTCTGTAAGCCAAGTACATTTTGGGGTTTATGTTTTGGATTGAGGGAAGACCCAGTCTCATTTGTTTCTTCTGTTGAGTAGTAAGATGGTATTTATCCTGAACCTGGCCTTTGCTCCTAAATCAATTACAGCTGGAGGTGCTGAAGTGCTTCTTGTACTTAAGTGCTTCTGTACTTTTTAGCTCACCATTTAAAAGAAGTTACTCTAGATCATTTTTGTGTGTAATTTAATTATTAGTAAATTACTAGCCATTTAGTAGACTGTTAAGAAATGTTTAACCTTTTGTCTTAGTCTTAGGGGCTAAGAAGTCAAGACCAAGGTGCCAACAGAGTGGGTGCTGGTGAGGGCTCCCTGCTTCACAGATGACACCTTGCTGTATCCTCATGTGGAAGGAAGGGGCAAGGGGTTTGCCAGTTTCCTCAGGCCTCTTTTATAAGGCCACTAATCTCATTGATGAGGGCAGACCTCTTATCTCCTAATCACCTAAAAACTCCACTGTTTCCTTCCTTCCTTCCTTCCTTCCTTCCTTCCTTCCTTTTCTTTACTTACTTTCTTTATTTTATTTGATTTTATTTTTTGAGACAGAGTCTCACTATATTGTCTAGGCTGGGCTTGAATTTGCGTTCCTTCATGCCTCAGCCTTCCAAGTGTTGGGGTTATAGGATGTGTCACCGTACTAGCAAAACCTCTCTTCTTAATACCACATTGGAGATTAAGTTTCAGCATATGAATTTTGAAGAGATCTAAACATTCAGACCGTAGCATTCGTTAAAGAATTAGGGTGCATAAAAATATCTTCCAAATTAAGAGTTAAAGGTACCATATTATAGTTTTACCTGCATATTCTTGTATATAGCAGCACAATTCATAATACCTGAATACTGGAAGCAGTTTATATGTCCCTCAGCAGATAAATGGATAAAGAATATGTGGTATTTCCCCCACACAATGGAGCAGTACCCTGCTATATAGAAAAGTAAACTTGAAGCATGTGTAGGAAAATGGATGCACATTGACCATAATGTTAAGTGAAATAAATCTGACTCACAGGCTTAAATATTGCATTGTTTCTCTTATATGAGAAACCCAAATTATAAATAAAGAGCAAATAAAAGAAAATAGAAAATAGGGAGATAGATCTCAAATGGGAAGGGTATAAGGAGATGGAGAAGAGGGGTAAGGGAGGGAAGGGAAGGTGGATGAAAAAAAATTAAGATGCATTACATACATGTACCAGCTCCACACAAGGAATGTAAATGTTATTACTACAAACATGTTCTAATAAAAAATCACTACCAGCAGTGAGAGGCTTTGGTATATTACCCAGAACTATTTTGGAATTCACTCTTTTTTTTTTTTTGTGGTACTGAGGACTGAACTTGGTTCCTTGCGCTTGCACAGCAGGCTGCAAAACCACTGAGCTAAATCCCTGGGCCTGGAATTCACTCTTGAACCTACCACTTCTATTGGCCTTGTCTCTAACTATGACCTTAACTTCATCTATCTATACTGATAATTCAGTGTAATATGATAAAAAATATTCTTGAGCCCACTGTAGATAGGCAGGTCTGTGCATGCCCTACCGAGGTCGCGAGTCACGCGGAACACGCTGAATCAGCCCACGCCCCAGCAAAAATCCACTGGACACCGTCCCAACCCCTGCTCCTCTCTACAGCCACCTGGTTCCACACTACAAAGATGCAGAGGACACTGGACCACCAGACCACGGTACTGAGTCCTGCCGCTCCTGGCCCAGAGGTAGAGGCTTCTGAGCTGCCGTCCCACTGCTCCTGGTCCAGAGGAAGGGGCTTCCCAGCCACCATCCCTCCCGCTGCTTCCAGCCCAAAGGAAAGGGCTTTTGGGCCACAATCCCTACCGCTGCTCCCGGCCCCTGTCCCACCTCTCCCAGCTCAGAGGAGGTAATCCGTGTAGGAGCCAACAGCACGCCCCCCCCAGTCGAAATGAGAAAACATGTAAATAAGTCTCAAAACCAGACTTCCAGATCACCTACAGCAACCCCAAAGGGAAATGAGATGGAAC